>JANHGB010015339.1:0-39484 GCA_026283785.1 Coracopsis vasa | reverse complement strand
ACTGGCTGAGCTCACCTCTGCAGCCTGACAGGCTACTGCAGCTTTCACACTCGTCCTGCCCACCCACCTGCCTGTGCAAATTGCTGCTCTACAGCCTGTCCATCGTGCTCCCCTGGAGATGCTTTATCCACTCAGGGTAGTGCTGCCCCTCCTGGTGCCAGTTGCTAAGAGTCAGCTGCTGTGTCAGCAATGCTGTCGGCTTCTGGGCAAGGCCTGATGAGGACCTGGGGCTCCTGTGGTGTCTCTGGCCCTTCAGGGCAGAGGTTCCTGTATGCTATGATTTCCCCACACTCCAGTGCTGAAGGTGTCCTCTCTGGACCTACTCACTTCAGCAAAATCTCATCTCGACAAAATTTGATGAACTGATGCATGTAACTTTTGTAGTTATTTGCTTCTTTCATAAAAGGGATACTTTTTAATTTCATTTTCACTTTTTATTTTTCTACAGAAACTTTTTACAGAGCACAAGAATTTAACAATGCTTTCTTTGCATTCCATGAACAGGGGAATTTGCCACCTAGGAGAAAATACTTTTTTATGAACTTCAGAATAGATTTTATTTCACTATTCTTCACGATGACTTTCTGAAATTAAGTCCAAGATGCAAACCAGTAAATTACTATGTCTCGAAAGGCATTCCATCTTCAAAGAACCCCTCTTCCTTCCAAGAGGAGGCAGAGTTTCCTAAGTCAGAATGTCACAAGCAAAAGGTTGTATCGTAGTACTACTTCCTAACCCAGTTGCCCGTAAGTAACCAAAATTAGCATTGAACCAGTAAAGTGTAGCCCTGTGATGCATCAATTTTTCACATATGTAATTTGATCTTGTATTAAGGACAACAGTAAATAATGTAATGCATTTCTTGTTAAGAGAGCAGCAATTGCTGCAATTCTTTTTTATTGAGCAAAGATCTTGTCCTACATAACAGAATTGTATGCAAGTTGGGGGACAAAAAGTAGAATTAGCTGAATGTAAAATTGGGAGAAAACACGCATTCAGACTTTATATAGCAATGAAACAATCTATCAAGTGAAATTCTGTAGAACTTTCTCATTCAGTATTTGCATTAGTGACTCAAACTATGAACCTGTATTAAATTAACAGCAGGCACTAAGCTAGAAAATCTCATTAATATCAGAAAATATGATTAACAATTCAAAAAGCTTCTGATTATTTTTCTCAAACCAGTTCTGAATACAAAAGAAAGAGTTTGATAAGGACAAGGGTAAAGATCTTTGTGTGGGTAGACATAATCAACTGCATAAATATATTCAGGGAATTATTGACTTGTTAATAGATCTACAAAAAGGGATTGAGCAACAGGCTTGATGTTTGAGAATGAATCAGCAACACCCTGCTGCTCCAAAACAAGGAAGTGACATAGTGGGTTACACAAACATGACTGTCATGCCCAAGGAACAGAAAACTATGCCTTGAAATCCAGAAACAAGAGAAATAAAGAAAAAAAATGTCTTCTAGAAGTGATAACTGCACTGCGTAGTTGATCCTGCCTGGAGGCAACAGATGGGACTGCTAATTTTTTTAAAGGATCCCAGCTTTATCTTCTTCTTTTTGTTGATAATTTGGCTTGTAGCAAAAAGAGAGGTTGATTGTTTCATGGGGTTAGTTGTTCTTTTCTTTTTTTTTTCTCTTTAACTTCTTGGATAATTAGGTTCTATTCCGGAACATGAGAGGCATCTTGTCTCATGGCTTTGCCCTCCTTATGTTTAGCTAATAATTAGTTGAAAAAGGAAAAGCTGACAATGTACTCAGAGGCTGATTGATACAGAAGTCCCCTACATGGCTGGGAAGATAAGCACAGGTTGGTCATAGCGTTAAATCAGCCCCTTACTACTGTGTTGCAGCAGCAATAGAGAAATAATTAAAGTTTCCAAATCAATAGCTACTTTGTTATTCCTTCTGTCAAGGAAGGAATAGCAAAGTTAGGAGCTTTGGAATTCTCTAGGAATCTAGGAAGCTAGGAGTCTGTTTTATAGGCCAGTTACTACAACTCCTAGGTCAGCTTATCTTAATGCAGACTGGGCCCTCAGTCCCTCAGTCTTTACTGGCACTGCTCTGGTTGGATGCATGCTCTGAAAAGCAGTCCTAAAGCCATAAAGATTATTTTTTTTTTAACTATTTAACATGTACTTTCCTCTATCCCAGAATATATCACAGCAACACTTTGGTGATTATTCCCATTAAAAAGAGTTCTGTACATTTACCTCTTTAGTTTATTTTCCCTCTTTTACTCACCTTTCCACACTTTCCTTGTCTTCCTGTGTTTTAAAGTGCAAACTGAATAACCTAACAGTAACCAAGGCATTCTAATAATCATACTGTATTTCCAGATCAAGAAAAGGTTATGAGAAAAACTGAATGCCAACTGAATCAGCCAACTAATTTACTAAGAAAGCAAAATAAGAAGATCTTTTATAGCAAATGATAATAATAAAGATCCTCCTGGATTATAGTCTCTAAAAGCCAATTTCCACAAATGCTGTTTCTGTTAAGTGCAGTTATAATATTATATCCAAAAGTCAAACTCACCTGCTGCATATATCACAGATCATTTAATGACATACAGTGAAACTCTAATCACTAACTTGTCAGAACAGTGCAAAATAATACAGCAAAAAGTGGCTTCACACAAGCTGTCTTTGGACACCCAAATCTGGAAGCTAGATAAACGGGTAGCTAAATCATTATTTCATATAGTGATGGAAAACAGAATTCCTCCCTGTTAATCAAGGGAAACTCATAGTCCTGGAGACCTAAATTACAAATTTTTCACCCAAGTACTTGCTGCTTTTACCCCTGAGGCAACATCAAAGTAACCCAAATAGGCAGAAAATTGGAAATTACTGTCTGACTGCTAGTCACAGTCCCAGTATTTTGTACCCTGATTTGCAACCCTTGCTTAAGCTGGTAAATGTTTATTTTACCAATACCGCTGTTGATTTCTTTCTTCTGCAGGGTGTGAGGGAGTTGCTGTCCCTCCCCATCCTGGAAATGCAAAGTGTAGAGGGTCTCTCTGGTGGGACTCCCAGCTGCTTGAACAGCCTGAGCTTTATATTGTGCTTGTATTCAGCAGGAAAAATACAGAACCTGTAACTTCAAAGATTTGTAAAGGAAAATTATGGATAGCGGAAAAAAATTTATTTTAATTAATAGATTCTAATTTTCATCACCTCATGCCTAGTATTCACAGTACTTTTGTTCTAATCCTATCAGGCTGTATTCCGCCCAAGCTGTATGTGTGTTTGTCACACAGCCCTGTCAGAACTATTTGTCATTATTGAACAGGGTAAAAGGTTGCCATGCCTCATATGTCATGATATATAAAAATCAGTTAAGTAATTGAGGCATTAAATGCATGCTTTATGCAGTTTTAAGAGTCTTTCAATTACTTCTAATCCAAATTAATTTCTAAAACTTGTAAAATGAGAATCATGTTTCAACTAAGTCTTAACACAGTGCTGTTTCTAAGCAAACAGAACCTTTTCTCTTTTTGTTTGTTTTATACAACAGGGATGCCCACATAGAAATTAATTTGCTTTTACAAAACCAGAACACTGACATAATAAAGCTCAGACTCAGTCAACCTTATTCAGTAAAACTGCTACATGTTTGCATCTTATACTTAGTAGGCTCTGAAACAATAATAATGAATATTCCCAACAGCAATTTAAAAGTACTTTGATTTAAAGCACTGTAAGGACATGGATCAGAAATCAGTAAAGTTTTCATATCACATAAGCAAAATTTATCTAACTTTTGGCAACATATCTGTTGTGGTTTAAGCCCAGCCGGTAACTCAGGACCATGCAGCCGCTCTGTCACTACCTCTCCTCCTCCCCTCCCTTCCTTCCTTGCGCTCCCTGAGGGATGGGGAGGAGAATCGAAAGAATGTAACTCCCACGGGTTGAGATAAGAACAGTCCAGTAACTAAGGTATAACACAATCCACTGCTGCTGCCACCAATAATAATAATGATAAGTGAAATAACAAGGGAAGAGAATACAACCGCTCACCAACTAGCCAACCGATACTCAGCCTGACCCAAGCAGTGATCTAGCCCTCCTGGGTAACTGCCCATCATATCCAGTTTATATACTGGATATGACGTGCTGTGGTATGGAGTACTTCTTTGGCTAGTTTGGTTCAGGTGTCCTGTCTCTGCTTCCTCCTGGCTTCCCCTCCTCCCTGACAGAGCATGAGACTCAGAAAGTCCTTGGTTGGAGTAAACATCACTTAGCAACAACTAAAAACATCGGTGTTATCAGCATTCCCAGGCTGAAAGTCAAAAACACAGCACTGCACCAGCTACTAAGAAGGAGAAGAACAAATGTTACAGCTGAACCCAGGACAAGCATTTACCACTTGTTTGGGCATCATGTTCCATTGCTTCTCCACCCTCACTGTAAATAACTTCGTCCTTATACCTAACCTGAATTTTCCCTGTTTAAGCCCATTATCCCTCGTGCTGTTGCTACAGTCCCTGATGATCTCTAGAGTCCCTCTCTGGCATCCAGATGTTAAATTCAGTGCTGTTGTAAGCAACTGCAATTGTGCTCATTTTAATGGAATTCTGCTTGCTTAGCTCTACAATTCTTTTGTTCCAGTAGATCTGGGACAATACTACTTGTGATCTGAATAACACTACTTCCATATTGCTCTGGAGGAAATGCTACAGAAACTTAAGAGTTCTGTCTAATACCACAAAGGGTATGTGGTCTCGAAGTTTGCATTAAAACACTGTTTCTTTGCTCTCAGGCCTGAACCCAAATCACACCTCTGTCTAAAGGAAAAGGTTCTGCAATGCCTTTCAAACTTCTGGTTTATGACATTTTGGGACACTGCTGACACAAAGTTTTCAGGTTATGCTTGACATTTTGATAAGTAACATCACATGAATGATCTTAACTTTGTCTAACTCATCCTGTGTTTCTTTTCCTTGCTTTTGAACTGTCTGAAAAAGAGGCAATACTCATAATATCTTTAATATTTTTTATACTATGTGTGAAATTGTGTTAACACAATTAATTTACATTCGATGTAATTAAAACTAATGAAGTACCATCATGATTTTTTTTATCCAAATTTATTATTTCAGTTCTAGATTTTTGTTTCCAACTTTGAAGATAAAGGGAAAAGCTTAAAGATAGGCTGACTGTCTTCTCACTAGTTTTAAAGTCAAGATGAAATGGATTTATTTTGTTGGCCTGCTTTGGTTTACTAACCTCTGAATGTGATTTGTATGTGTGAGCTGAAAGAGCTGGATGTTTGTAATAGGCAAATTTATGTTCAGAAATCACTTTAAATCCCTTCTCTACAATTATTTTTAATGATCATTAGCTACCTGTCTTTATCATCTTTTCTGTCTCATACTTACTCAAAATGTTCTTTAGCCCTCAAAAACCATCCAAGCCATTAAACCTCCCTTTTCCTAAGTAATGTAATGGAAAGCTGCTTGGTATTATAGTGATTTTCATCAGTATAAAAACATTAAAAGCATTTTAGTGGGTTGCAGGGAAGAAAGCAGCTGAATTAATGGTTTGCTACTGGTTTACTGATGTTTATAGTACTGCAAAGAGCATACTTCCGTTTGATTAACAGTCATTTACCAAGGTGTAGTAGCCCCAGAGAGGAGGCCTTCAGCACCAGAACGGGTGGAAGCACAGCGTTGAGGAGCCTTGCTCCTAAGCAGCCAGAGCCACCGAGGGAACCCCAAGGAGGAACTCAGGAGCTGGCAGCCCTGTTGACGCAGCAGCTGACTCACAGGGGGCGGTGCCGGCTGGCACCGCCCTGAGCGGATAAACACCGCCTTTGTGATCGTGACGCTGGAGTTCACTAGGCATCAAGGTGAGCAGGCAGGGTCCAGTAGCCCGCCAGTGGTCTTAGAGGCAGTGCTCTAGCATGGCATCCTTTTGGCAGAAAGCAAAGATAACTGAGTCCTCTCTGCTGGGCAGGAAAGACACGGTGATCCAAACACAGGTCCCGCCTAAGCATGTAGCTGTCCAGGTGTCTGGCTGTAGTGACTGTCAGAGCCTGTCCATGATGTTAGATGGTGGCAGGTTGATGATTTGATCTGCATGGTGGCAGAGCTATGGGAAGAGGTAGAACTGCTAAGGAACATGAGGGAATCTGAGGAAGAGTTTGATTAGTGAACCAGCACTCTACCATCCCCAAGAGAAGCACATGAGCCACCTGAAAAAAAAAACAACTCAGAATCCCCTACTTGCCATCAGGCAGATGGAAGTGACCTCTTCAGGAAGCCTAAAAGTACTCAAGAAGGACTATCAGGGCCTTGGGGCAACCATTCAAGTGGCTCAGTATTAGTGTATAATTTATGAACGCAATTAAGCATATGAATAGCTTGAACTTTCTATTGTTAGATCAAAGATGGAATGCTCTTTTTGGTCAATCACATTACTTCATCATTTGTCTGTGATGAAAGTTTTAATAGTGTTGGGAAAAATCCTTTAATGTATTGGTAACTGAAGAGTACACTGTGACTGGCACTGGGAGGAGAAAATGAAAAAAACGCACAAGCCTGCTCTAAACTTGAATTACTTACCGGCTGATGTGCAGTCAGAAACAGGTTCAGCTCTGCAATGTGCTATTTGAGTGGTATTTGCTCTGTACGTGATGTGTATTTATTCATTTGAGGTTATGAAGGGATGTATGAAATGTAAGAATATCCCTTTACCTGTACGGAAAAAGTTGTTTAGCATATGCTTGTCATAGAGCGATTCATTTTCTCATAAATGAATCTGGAATACTTCCCAGAATAGAACTGCCTCTCAAACATGTAGCTTTGGCTGACAGTGCTGAACTGCAAGGAAAGAGTGGGATACTGCTTTTCTGTGCAATGCGCATTTGGGATTCTCCATCCTCCCAAGAGTTTTATTAGCTGCTTCTTGCTATTCAGTTCTGAGGAAAAATAAACCCCAGACAAATTCTTAGGTTTGGAGTTTTATGACTGTGATAGATACTGGGTCAGCTTTATGTCTACGTGTGTACTTTTGCTGGTTTTCTTGGGATGAGCCTGTTTGGTCAATTGTTCCAGCAGTGCATGACTAATGTCTTTACAGAGTAGTTCCTGAGTTAATTGATGTTGGAGAAATGAGTCAGATAAAGGGACAATTAATACTTTGGAGGGTTGCTTACATCTGCTATCTGCACTCTCCACTTTTATCCTTATTCTTTTAGCAAATGAATAATAGTTTTCAAAAAACTAGTGTAAATGTGTTGGTTGTTGGCCCTTCATATTAATGAATGAACAGCACTGCAGCAAGCTGTGTCTGCTTCTTGAGTACACGTTCCAGTTTTCTTTAACATTTTACATTTCACATTTCCATTATATTTTATAATGGAGAAAAAAAAAATGAAAGTCTGAGAAATGCTTGAAATTTCCTCTGCAGAGATTACTACTTAGTTATTTAAATACTATGGAATGATGGATTTTTTCAATGAGTAAAATGTCTGAATAATTAAATAATAAATATTTAAATAATATTTAGTTTCTTAAATTTCATGTTACTTGAGGTACTCATCAGGCTTGTGTAAAGAGAATTTCAGGAACTAAATCTCTTTATGGAGGAACTCTGTCATTTTCTCCTAAGAACTTTCCTGTTGAGACAGGAAGGATGGCATTTAGCTCTGGATTGCTCATACCTAAATGAAGTTGTGTAATTGCAGATGCCTATGCTACTTATGGACTCTACTCAGGTGTCTAATTTCCTACTGCAGTCTAGTCAAAACAGTTTATAGAGTCTGGAGAGCTATTCACCTCTTACATTCCCTGATATAAGACATCACATTAGGTGAGCTAAATAGTTTTCTAGAATATATTTACTTAATCAAGCTCAATTCAGTCACTTGCATGTACCATGTCCATCTCATATGCTTTAAGATATCCTACTTGATCTCCTACTGGTACTCTGAATGTTGTGACTATATTGTAGGTTCAGTGAAATGTTTCCAAACATATGCAGATGTCCTGGATGCCTACCCTTTGATGTCTTATATAGGTTTGGATGCTTCTGTTTAGGTAACTGGCAAAGAGCCCATATAACTAAACATTCAAGTATTTTTGTTAGAAATTGACACCCTCACTAATGCACAGAAATCACCATCTGGATGCTGAATTTTAAGTTTCTACAATCTGGAGATGAATCATATAATTCTGGTAATTTTCTTGGGTTATATAGGTTTATTATGTAAGAGGTTTTGAATAAAATTTTCAGAATATTTTTATGAATCCCCAAAAGCAGTAATGATCACCGCATGCTGATCTCTGAGGGCTGTTTCATCACTCATTAGTGGTATGACTTGCCCCATCCATGTAACAAACTTACGTAGCATAAGCAGTAATGTTCACCCAAAAAATGGCCCAGAATTTCTTTAAGACTTTGTCAAAAGGACTAGGCCTACTAGTCCTTACAAAGCCTTCTGACTAGCCTTATCAGACATGGTCTTCAAAGCCAGTATACTAACTACGAAGAAATATAAAGAACATGATTTCACTGTTTTGCTCTATACAAGTAGTCCAACCCTCATACTGTTTCTTATACCAGTTCTGCAACTTTTCATCCTGCTTTTCCCAGCTGCTGCTCTGCTCTTTAAATAACTAAAACTATTAGGCTTATAAGGGTGCTAGAGCACCACCCAAATGAAGATAGATAAATAGATTAAGAAAATTGGGGCTGTTCAGCCTGAAGAAGAGAAGGTTGCATGGAGACCTTATAGCAACCTTCCAGTATCTAAAGAGGGCCTACAAGCATGCCAGAAAGGGACTCTTCATCAAGGACTGTAGTGAGAGGACTATGGGTAATAGATTCAAACTTAAACAGGGGATATTTAGGGGATATGAGGAAGAAATTCTTTACTTGGAGGGTGGTGAGGCACCAGAGCAGGTTGTCCAAGGAAGTTGTGAATGCTCCATCTCTGGCCATGTTAAAGGCCAGGTTGGGCAGAGCATTGAACAGCCTGTTCTAGTGAGAGGCGTGCCTTCCCAAGACAGAGGGGTTGGAACTAGATGGTCTTAAGGTCCTTTCCAACCCTAACCATTCTATGATTCTATCTCCTAGCAAGTCCTTCAACAGCAGTATGATTCACACACTCTGCTAAGCATCAGTTATAAAACAAAGGTATTTCCAAGCGTGTGCACAAGCAGAACCTGTGTATGTATGAAATTCAGAGTTGCAACTGAGGCTTCTCAGGAATTTCTCAGGAACCTAAGAAGAATCTAAAAGATTACAGTTTGGGTGCCCAGATTCCTCTTAAGTGTCACTTTAAATCCATACTTAGTGGCTTTGTCCATATTTGGGGGACTTGTTTCATTATCTCTGAGGAAATTTTAAGGAAAATAATGGGACAATGAAAAAGATAATACTGATGTTGCCTCTGCCGTCTTCATTCTATGAGTCAAAAGACACTATTATCAGGACCACATTTTTGTTTCCAATTCATTAAAAGAGAAGGAAAGAAAGAAAGAAAGAAACCCAAGTTTATATAAATGATAAAAGCAGTCCACTTTGAAATAGAGGAAAAGTTTGCTATCTATAGCTATGCAGCGATTAACATACACAATTGTCAATTATTATAGAGCTATGTAATTTTTCTATTGTAGACCTTTCTTAACTGGAACTGCTATTTACTCATTCCAGTAGGGAAAATAAGGAAAAAAAAAAAGAGATTACCCACATTAATCCAATACCTGAAATACACAAATTCATTTTGGAATCAATGAAAAGGTACCAAATCACCTAGCAGACTTGAAAGAAAGTCCACAAATGTTTAGGTAACAGTTTATAACTAGTACTTTTTTTTGTTGTTTTTTTTTTTTTTGAAAATATCTTGTGAGTTCTAAAATCTATTTTAGAGAAACAAACCAAAGCTAGCATTAAAACTACATTTCACAGTATTCCAATTTCATGTGTATGTTTGTATATATATATATATATAGCTACTAATAGTTTACTGTTAAAACGTAAATGTTAACAGTGTAAATCTCTTATAATAAGAAATAATTATATTAAGCTCAAGCAAAAATCAGTCTAGTGTCATGGTGATGACAGGTGTATATGTATTAGCCAAAGTTTTAAACATTAAGTTTGGGAAAGTGCCTTCACCTAGGTGCTATTGAGATACTTGAGGATGGAAATTGGGTTAGTTTGCACCACTAAGTAAAGCAGGAGAACTGTGTTGGCTTCAGGCAAGTGCAGAGAACAGGAGGTTTGCCCTGAGGATATGCACTAATTTAAGCTTGCCTTCTGTGGTCAGTGGTTCACTCCCTTTCAAAAGAGTACACCCCAGTGTAGGAAAAGCTTCCCAAGAAATAAACATTTTCAGATTGAGGTCATTCTTCACCCCTGCAATTGTGAAACAGAAAATAGTAATAACACAAGGGGAAATGAATAGTTACCACACGGATATATTAAGAACCAGAGGATCTCTATGCAAAAGGATATCCAGGACAAATTATTTCTTGAAAGTCAGACTCCAGAGTGATACATTTGGCTGTTATAGTACTAGATTTATACGAAAGAGGTGGTAAATGTGAGGAATGCATGAAACTGGTATCTTAAGCATTTGTCACACTTTAACAGTCCCTAAGGACATTTAAGAATACAAACAGCCACTCATAGCACAGGTCATGGTCATGTATAGAAGATGTCATGCACATGCATATGATGAATGTTAAGTTCAGGTCTTGAATTTCTGAAAGCTAATACAATAGAAGATCAGTATGAAAACAGATGTGTCAATTGACTCTGTTACAATTCAAACTAATTTAGTTTACAGCATATGTTTTCCTTAAGTATACTTAAATTTTAATATTCGAATATTAAGAATATTCCAGTTTTCTTCTTGAGTGGCCCTCATTGAGTGTAATTTAAACCATGCAAACATTAGCTATCCCATCCAAGTTAATCTCCAAGAACACTGCTGAACTGCCCTCATGTGGGTGCCTAGTGCCATTTGTGATATCTTCGGAGGCTTTGGTGTCTTACAAATAGATTCTGTGCCAGCTCCCTGAAGATGTCCTGAATACATTTTAGTATCTTACGTGGTCTTAGACACCTGTGAACAAATAGCTGAAATTTGGTCTGAGTTTCCTATATAGTTACTGCACACAAAGTTAATAGATCAAAAGAGATAGCCACATGCAGAATCCCTGTCTTTCATCACAGTACAGGATGCATTATCTTCTGGAGTTATATTTTTCCCTCTACTGAAAACAAAAGCAGCTAGATTAACAGTATAAGATAGATGAGCAGCTTTTACAAAGCCAAAATTAGGTGACAGATTACCACAACAGTTGTGAAATATTCCTGACTGTGTATACAGAGGGCCCACATTTCTGAAATGAAACTCATGAAAACATGAAAACAGGCTGAGAGCTGGTCTTGTTCAGTCTGGAGAAGGCTCCAGGGAGACCTTAGAGCAGTCTCCCAATACCTAAATGAGGCTGACAAGAATGCTGGAGAGGGACGTTTTACAAGGGAATGTAGGAATAGAACAAGGGGGAATGGCTTTAAACTGAAAGAGGGCAATTTAGATTACACATTAGGAAGAAATTCCTAAAAGAAAAGTGGTAAGACACTGGAACAGGTTGCCTCAAGAAGCTGTGGATGCCCCATCCCTGGAAGTGTCAAATACCAGATTGGAAGGGTCTTTGAGCAACCTGGTCTTGTGGAAGGTGTCGACCCCCAGGGGGGTTGGAACTAGATGGTCTTTAAGGTCCCTATCAACCCAAACCATTCTATGATTCTACGAAGTTCAGACTTTATGCTTGCTGGCCAACAATAACACTTCTTCACTCAAATGTTACGGCACTTTGTTCACACTGTTATCTGTTCCCAGTGTATGTGCTCATACTGTTATTTTCCACACCTCAGGCAAGCATTATTCCAAACTGGCTTGTGTATAAAAATATTAAAGAGTTGCTCTTCTCCCTAACTGAAGTGATGAAGAAACTGTATGAGAACCTAAAGGCTTTTTAAAACGTAACATATGCATAAATACAAAGTATATTACATGATCTTTTCTATGATCTGTGATCTTTTCTTTATGTGAAAAAATCTGTGACATGATTATTCAGTAGTTTCTAAAGATATATTTATTTACTGTTAATGATGTTTCAAGTGTATTTCTGTAAAGTAATACTATAATTATAGTACTAATACTACAAGATTAACATTAGTTTCAGAAGCACAGATGTATTTCTTACAATTATTTCCTACACTTCAGTACATCTCTGTTTACCATCAACCTCAGGACACTTCCCAAATATCTTAATTCGACTTGTTTTTCTATATTTTTTTTTGTTTTTAACTTTTTGGTAACAAAAATGATGATTTGGTCTAGATATGTTTAATTTGCACTTTGACAATTAAGATTAGACAGTGTGTTCCTGTTGAGAAATTGTAAAATAAGGATAAAAATCATAATGCATGGTGAAATAAATGCAACTGTACAACTGTGTGATTTTTTTGATGACAAAGTTTTACATATGTTTGGATTGTCCTTCTTTGTTGTCTTATTTCTGTCAAATCATCCATATTATAAAAGGTCCATTATTTTTGGTACAAATTTAATTTAAAAATAGTATTGTGTGAAGAATCTCTTTTTCTTTTGATCAATGAGTTTATTTAAAAAGGATAAGAATGCAAAAGATTATGACAGGTAGCCCTGTTACAATTGCAAATCTGTATGTTCTTCACAGTTCAAGTTCTTGGTGTATTTCTTCATCCTTTTTTACCTAATGCAAATGTTTAGAGGACAGTAATAGAGGAGGATTTTAGTTATTCTTTACTTTGAAACAGGGATGTGAGATTTGTCCTTTGTTAGTAAAATAACAATTTAAAAGTGAAGTGAGGAAAGGGTATAGCAAAGATTTAGTACTCATTGATCCATACCGACAGCAACACCGAAATCGACAATAGGGTACCTTTTATATTTTAGTTTCACTACATTTAAACTGGCTTTCTTCTTATTTATTTATGATGATACATTGTAGTGTGTAACCATCTGGTATTTGAGATCTAGCTTTGCCTGATTATTTCGTGGTGTCTATGTCTCTGGATGGTATACTGAAGTATGGAGATTTAACAACTCTCTAATTAAAGCTGCAGCATTTGTGCAACAGATGAAGACTAGTTCAGAATAAATTAATATCAATAAAAACCAAGAAACTAGCCTGGGTGTTTTGTGGGAAGCTGCCAAAGCAGTCATGAGGGGTAGGATAATTTGCTAAGCTGCAGCAGCACCACAAAAAGTATATCTTGAGTACCACTGTAAATTAGAAAAGGAAGTTAATGAGATGAAAAAAGCAACATAAAAAGCAGGTACCCTAGGACCCTCCAACTTCTGATTGGGGAAGTGAGGGAAGCTAAATGCTTTGTGGTGAATAACACAGATAATGTGTTAAAGCTTAATGAACAAATGTACTATGAAAAGGGGAATAAAGCCAAAAAATTATTTGCATATGATTGGAATGGGAAGAGAAAGGAATTTTTTTTTTCAATTTGAGAAACAAGGTATTTCAACAGATCATAATCCAACAACTGCAATGAGATTTCTTGCATGTTCTTTATAAAACAGATTTATCCTAGCTAAATATGGGTCACAAGGAGATAGTCTCCTTCTTATCCGAAATTCAATTGCCAGGGATTAAGGAAAAAAATAAGATGAAGTTGGTTCTTCTGGGATCAGAATTTAACAACAAGCCATTGAAGATTCTTCCCGCACAAAACCACCAGACCAGATGTTGTTAAAAAAGGTTGTATTTGTTTCTGTTTGCATGACTTAGAGAGCTTTTATTTATTTGACTTCATTCTCTCTTACATAAAGGGAAGCAATAAAACCTGCAGTGGAAAAATATGCTGTGTGATAGATCATATATGTTTAACATTGGCCTTGGTACAAGAAAATTCTAAGATATTAAAATTATAGCTTTTTTCACTGTTATGTAGGTTATCATTCAGGGAAACATAAGTATTTTCCTCAACACAGATATTGGGGCTCGGAGCTGTTACATTTACTGTTATAGCAGCTTAATTAAAAAAGGATGTGAACATTAGTAAAGTGTAATGTGGTGTTTTGTAACATGCTTTATTCAATACTGGAGTTGAACTATATTGTAGTTTGTGACAGAATGAGGAAACAGAAAAAAGCATGAAGAAAGACATAGGAAAAAAGAGACAAAATGATACATATTTTGAATGATGCAGTTACGAATACAAGGAGAACCAAATTAAAAGGTTGGATCAAAGTACGTGATAAGGAAAAAGATCTATAGTGTGATTCTCACACAGTGTTTTTCACAGAAGCCCTTAAATGTTTTTAGGGACTTCCAACACTTGCTAAGATCTGCTGTTCCTATGATACTGGCTCCAAAGTTGAGTATAAACGTACACTTCTAGAACTTGTCATTGTAGATTTAAATCTAACCCTTGTTAATTGTTTGAAAACCTGCACTTGGTTTATGTTCTTGTAGGAAGTGTTTTGTGAGCACAGAAACATTGCTGGAACACTTTACTTGAAGATGTGTTTAACTTTCTTGTGTCCTTGAGAGAGTATATCTGAGAATACAGACTTAAGGCAAAGCATATTTAAGACTGTACAAGGGTTACCTGCCTCTATAGATAATGCATATTATCCAACTGATGTGTAGGAGCTGCACACAAGAAGTGAGTGCTCCATAAGAGACTGCTGAATTAAACCTGGCAATTGGATTCACTTTAGTTTTCACTGATCCAGCTTCCTGCAGATTCAATTAGAGGTTTGGGTTCAATTAACTAGAACTTTTATGTGAATCTCCCATGTTCTCAGAGCAGAACCTTATTGCCTTCCTAAGCAATTCTTCACAGGCATGTAAAAGTCACGTCTGGCAGCAAAGCTAAATAATTTGACAGGGCAAACAAGACCTCAGTTATTTCACAGGGGAAATCAGAAGTGTAGTTGAGAGAGTTCAAGGCCCACACATGATGTGTATAAGCTTATCTGAGCTCAGTGTTGGCATACAGGATATCTGGCATCTAAGGTCAGATGCAAATAGCACAGCAACATCACTTACCTAATTGTTTTTGGGTCATACTGAACCAAGTACCCATCTGGAGAGAGGGAGGCAAACAAAGGGCTTATTTAATCATGCAGCTAAGTGTTACTAACACAGGCAAAACTAGTACTAAAATACAGATAGCAGCAACCTTATTAGCCACTGAAATTTCTTTAAACAGAGTAAACCTTACTGATTATTAACATTCACAAAAGTTAATACCCTTTGTTCCATAGAAGAGACCTCAGGGAAAGGAGTATTAAATTATAACTATTGGCCTTGATACATCCGGAAAACAGTATCTTGTCTTTCCCAACTGAAACACTTCATAGCAGCAGTGATGGAAACATAAATCACTAGGACCAGTTCTCACCCTCTGCTTCCCTGCTGACCTGTTACTCTCAGAAACTGCACCACTGAGAGACCTTAGGTGGATGAATGAGTTAGAGTACATCATACTTTCTACAGGGGGGGTACTTTTGTGGGCATCTAACCTGAAGCTGAATGTAGGGGAAAATACAGTGTTCAAGCTATTCCAGCCTTTAATTATGATCAGAATTAATGTCTCCCAAAGGATGTGAACATAATACAAATTTATTCTCTTTTAAAAATTTAGTAAACCCCCTACATTTTAGATATTTTTACGTTCTGTTGTTAAGGCTGAGCTAATTTTTCTGTTTAAAGAAGTGACTTAGATATTTTGCTGTGTATGAAGATTGCACTGTGATTTTTCTTTTTACAGCTGGATATTAGAATTTTACTTCTAACTTTCTATTTAACTGGACCACAATTTCTGAAAAGCATTAAGCATGAAAACTGAAGGTTATGGGTATTTTAAAGAACAACTCTATCCTATACATATATGCATATAACATAAGTATCCCTTGGATTTAGCAAAAGTGAAAAAACAGACACTAACAGGCATAAATGCCAGTCAAAGCACATAATCACACATTGTATCGCTAGAGATTGTCCTATGCATTTTAGTGCAAGTTACACTTCAGTTTCCCAGAGGCACTGCAGTAGGTTGCCCAACGAGGTGATAAATGCTCCATCCCTGGCAGTATTCAAGGACAGGTTGGACAGAGCCTTGGTCAACATGGTCTAGTGTGAAGCATCCCTGCCTATGGCAGGGGGTTGTAATTAGATGATCTTAAGGTCCTTTCCAACCCTAACCATTCTATGATTCTATGATTCTATGAATAGCATCTATATAAAACTATCTATTAAACGAGTGAAGTAATACTCTGAAAAAGCTTACTCGCTTCTTTGTAAACAGCTGAGTTACAGCAATTATTTAAAAATGCCAAATGAAGGTATAAGCAAACTTTTGCACTTCTGCATGAAGAGAAACATTCTCCTTCTACAACATCTTCTTAATAGCTGAAACAAGGAATAAAACAAAAACAGTGAAACAAAAATATTCATTATTGTATACTACTTTTCCAGTAAATTTTGGCATATCCATACAGCAAAATTGAGCAAAGCAGAGGTGAAATGTATACTTTAATAAATAGCTGAAGATGAAGAATATTCTAATATCAAGATTTCTATTTCCTTGTTATTACTCTGGCTTTCTGAAGGCAGAGAATGGAAAAGCTATGGGGTGGAAACAGAATAGACTACAGACAAACAGACTACATACGTACATAGACTATCCACAAATAGTCCTGTGCCTGTGGTTGCCAATATTCCTCTTTAGGGTGCATATGAGAGGAAGGGAAAAGGTTATCTGGACTGAAGTAAGATGGCAGAGACCCTAGAAGAAAAATAGTTGTCCACAGAGAATTACCACTTACTCAGCAATTGTCATAATATCTCCCGATGTTACAAATAAATTCTAGTAGATATTTAGAACTCTTGGGCTTTTTACAATACCTGTGAGTTATGAGAGAAGGCAGCATGTGTTTTTTCTGAAGTCAAGGGGAATTTTACTGTTCACTTCATAAAAACAAGGGTTTGATCCAAACTGCAAATGTTCACTAAAAGAGAACAAGGTTGTCTGCCAGTAGAATCCATCCAGTGCCATCAGTATTTAAGAACTAGCTAATATTTTTGATGAATGAGGGATTTATTCAGTGTGGAATTTCCTGACCTGTCTCATTCACTGTTGTGATGAGAATCATGCTGCTTACTATCAGTCATCTTGCATACTTCACCTGACAAAGCTTGGCAGGATACTTCACAACAGTGAGAAACCAGGCTGGGAAATTTTCAGTAATCTGTTCCCTGAAGAGGAAAAAATGCTTTTAACAGGACACCTTATATATTTCTTTTTTGGGGGGTAGTCTGTTCATTTAGTTTTAGATTTTGCTTTAGAGGGAAGAGTATCAGCTGGCTGAGCCCTAAAAAGCATACTGTGTAGTTCATTACTCTACCAGGGGCTCCTTGAGGTACCATACCTCCTTGGAGTAAAATACATACATCTCCCAGTGTTCTCTGAAACAGAGCAAGTATCTATCTGCAGTATTTCTGCCTGGAAGTCTTCAGCATAGCCTTTTGCCTACAGGGAGGAGCTATGCTAATCCAGGGCAAAGAGGTGGAATTAAGTGCTGTGATACTGATGTATACTTGTAAAAGACAGGAGATGGTACTGATTGCTAAGGGGAAAAAAACCAATAACAAATCAGGGAGAAAAAAAAAAGATTACTAAAAAACATTGAAAGAAAAAATGATTATAAAATTGACAAATACAACACAAAAGGCAGATTTGTACTTCAAATATGCATTAAAATTAGTGTGAGGTGAATTTTCTGATTAATTCACAGGTGTGCTCTTATATTTTTAAGCTGGTATAACTCTTGTCAAGTTCAGTTGTTCATAAATTTAGGAGTTACTGGCCTTCAGTTTTGTTCCTATCATTGAAAGGTCTGATTCATCCCTCTGTTTTTATGACTGTAAGTGTAGTGCGCTTTCCTTGGTGTAAAAGAGGAACCGTATGTCTTTAAGTCAGGTTCCACCCTATTTTCAGTATGATGAAAATTCTAGAAAACAAGTTCTGTTCAGTTCAACTCTAATGTGTTCCCTTTCTCTACACAGACCTAAGAAATTTCATTTTCCACAGCTATAGCTTGCTCTGGACTTCTTAGAAACAGGTGCGATGTTAACAAAGAGTACAAAAATCAGTTCAGGTTAGTAATCAAAAAGACAAAAATAAAAAAAGAGAAAAAGAAATAAAAATGCATGCAGAGTAATAATGATGTGCCATTGAAACCACTCTGCTGTAAAGGAGTTAATTTGAAAGTTCAAGAGAGCTATGATTCTTTCTGTCTGCCATATCTTTTTATTCTTGTCAGTCCACTCTTGCATGGTAAAAATTTCTTTCCACAGCCCATGCAGTGTGACACATTTTTCTTGATGCTTAACAAGTGCTTTTAATCTATATTGTAAGATGTGTGTGGTGCTATGAAAAATCATGTAATTATTTTACATTGAAATTCCCTCTATAATAGAGATTAAGTCAACAGTAAGATATAACAGTTTAAAATGTAATTAGGAGTAAAATTATGAACGTGCATAGTTTTATCATCTACTTCCTCTAAGCTATCAATTTAATCTATTTCTAATTCTTATTTTAATATGTTAAAGATGAGAGTAATGTCCCTACTGCTCTGAGTTACACTACTACCTGTGTTTCTCCCATAAGAAATCCAATGTCAGTAAAAAATACCTGTGCAAGTAAGGTTCAAAATCTTCTCTGAAGAAAACAAATATTGATTTCTTATATATCTGATTTCTTATATACCTCATGGTATTTATAGAAAAAATAGATTTTGAAGATATAAAAGTAAAAAAAAAAAGCACTAAAAATTCAGAAAAAATTATCATCTTCAATAGAACTATTCTAGTTATATATACCTGTGAGTATAGTTAGAATTTATCCTAATCCTACATAGTTGTGGTCTGCTACTCTTTCATGTGCCTTTTTTTTTTTTTTTTTAATTTGTTGTATCAGAATCCATGTTCTTGTTTTAGAGAAACTGGGTTTTAAGTCATATTTTAAAGGTAGGCAGATGCCTAAAATATTATAGAGGCCCCAATAATGTTTTCAGAAACCCTCAATCTCCATTGAAATTAATCAGCATTGAAAATGAGTCTGGATGCCAGACTACACTTGTGTGCCATGAGATTATAGTGACGTTTATTTTCCCTCTCTCTAACCCAATGAATTTTTAATCAATTCTATGAAAAGTAGAGCAGTTGCAAAAGGAAACATTTAAAAAGATCTGTACCCTGTTTTATTTGTCTGCTGCCCAAAATATAAGGTAAAAGTATCAAATTTGTAGAAAAACTTGTAGAGGAAAGCAGTAAAATCACAGGTCAAGAAGGACAATGGATTAGAAGGACCCTGACTGTTCAGACTTGAAAAGAGAGCTGTCTTTCTGGTAGAGGAAAATGACACCAACAGTCCCATTCCAATACTGTTTATGAATTTTGAAAAAGATAAAAGAGACACAAGTTATTGTGGAAAAGGCAAGATCCATTAAAAAAAACAACAGTGCAATTTTTCTAAAAATGGAAGATGCTTTGAACTTTAAATTTTTGTTTCACAGAGTCATCTACCTTTAAACCTGAGATGTAGGCACTCCAGCTTTAGGAGAGAAACAATTCATTGAATACTTCCTATAGACACTCTGATTTGGCTATTGTCTGTTCTGTACTTGCATCCCATTTCTCTTCTGTTTGGTATCTTCAAGTGTAAATTCATGCATTCAGTTCAGTATTGTGAACTTCACTACCACAATAAAGCCCACACTTTTTTGACGATGAGCAGTTCCATGTCATCAAAAGTAATCATAACTGGAATAGAAATAAAAACAGGAGTTTACAATTAAACCTGAAACTATATCACCATTAGGAAGCTTATTTGTCATTAATTTGCCTAAATTTTAGTTGGACCACTTAAATCACTTAAATTTTAATAACAATTATACCAACAAAACATGTAACCTGTGACCAATATGTGACCAATGCAGGACTGCCAATAACAACTACAAACCTTTAAGTAGTTGGTTCAATGTATGTCATCACAAACCTGCTGCACAGACACTAAATTGAAAATGGTTTATGACTGTGGGATATAATGTTCCTGGACAACATGGTTCTCTATCACATGTACAGTGAATCTGTTTCTTCAAGGTTTAATAGAACTGACTGAAGATGTGCTGTTTACTGAAAAGTTGTTCAGTATGTCATTCTGCCAGTTTGCAGGATTTCTGAACATCCAAGAAACAGCACAATAGATAATAGGTCAGTGCAGCAGGCAGTGGAATATCAAGAAAAGCATCACCTTTAAAAATATGTCGTATTGGCAGGTGAGTTAGTGCATTATTTCAAAATTGTCTAAAATATATTGGTTTTGAGAAATTATGGTCTTTCAAGAGTGATCCACTTTCATGGCTTTATGCATGTTTTATTTGTAGGAAACCTTGTCATTGGTCAGAGCATGACAAAGGAAATAAACAAAAGACACTCCTTTGAAATACAAAACTCATCAGTTCATAGCAGGAAGCACTGGATTAAAATAAGTGTTTATAATAATCATTGACATAATGCCTACAGAATACCTGCATACGTATTAACGTAACCTACATAGGTATCCTTGCTTTTATGGAGAATTCACTTTAACTTCTTCTGCCCAGATAAGAAGTAATTCAGTTCCTGTTTACATAATCAAAGTAGTCAAGCTACAAATCACAACAAAAATAAAACATAGGGAGATTAACAGACAAAACAAACAGAAAAAAAACCCACAAACAAACCCAAATGAACAACAACAACAAAAAAAACAAACCCAAAACAAACAGCAAGCAGAATAAAACCCCCACAAGTCTTGGTAAGACAAAAAGACAAGCCTTGGTAAGATTAAAAGAGGAAAAGGAGAAAAAATATGTGATAAGCAAAAGAGAAGAAAAAAGTGGTAGGATGAGTAGGTGGGGTGCTAGAGTGGCTGGTACTTTGAGAGACATGAGCCCACTTATAAATTCCTACACAACTAAATACAGACAACAGTCAAATCTGGTTATATTTAAAGGATGTGAGATTAAGGTTTAACATGTTTAAAACTTTTCAAAGGCTCTGCTGAATTCTGTGGTAAAGAAAAGATGGAGAGGGGACAGAAAGAGAAGGGGAAAAGGAAAGTTTCAGATACAGGAAGAGAAGGAAAGCTTCAGGTACAAGATATTTAGAAAACAGGTAAAAATTTGAAAGAACTCAGATCATCAAAACTGTTTAATGTTGCTTAACAACTATAATTTTATCCATTCAACATTACTAGTTTTGATTCTGTCTTTGGTTATGCCTCTAGAAGCTCCTGAAAGTCTTCATTTTAAGCAAATAAGGATTCATACATGAGGCCTCTGCACTGCAATAAGTATTACCTCGGAATGTATATACAGTTTCTTTTTATTTTGCATGTATGTGTGTGAGAGGCCATGTGTGGGTGAGGCTGTGCATATGATGCATGTATATATTTAGCTACAGACGAAGACTGAGTGGTTATTAAGTTCTGAAAAGTCACTGCGCTGCTATTCCACACATCTTTTTCTGTGAGACCTATAAACACAATGGATTACGATAGCAGAAAAATATCCTGGGTTAGAACAAAAACTGTACTTTTACAACTTCACATTTAGAAATTTAGAAAGTTGCTTTGCTATGGAATTGCCATAGCTTTCTTATGTAAATGCTATCATTTCATGATGTGGTCTTTAATGAATTTAAATTTTACACTGGCTCCCTGCACACAGCTATTCATATAAATGGTTATGCAGCTATTTATATTGATACTTAAAAATGAAAATCATCTCACCTGACTTTAGTTGTCTATGATGTGGAAGTCTACATCTGAGACAGTCTGTCTAAAAATCTCTTTATAGTTCCTCCAAGTGAAGCAAAGAGGCATATTTAGGAAGCAATTTGTTCCTTCTATTTTAAGCTGAGATTAATTGTTCCCTACAGTTGTTTTTTTCCCTCTCTCTCTAGGAGCATAAAGGAATATATTAAGAATGCTTAGGGAAATTAGTTTTGGCATAGATATTCAGAAGGAGATGTCGACATTTAGACAGAGCAAACCAGCCTTCAGATTCTGCATAGCAAAACAAAACAGAAAAGGCTGTAATAGTTAGGAAATGTGCTTCCAATTCTGTATTTTTTTTTGTAAGTAGGAATACCATATTTAAATGAAGGTTTTAGCTAACAAAGCACTGCAAACATGTTAACAAAGAATGTTGTCTAAAGGACATGTAAATATGTTTTTAAAGGTAAGCACAGATTAATGACAGTTTTCTGAAGAAGCGTTAATTGCTAAAATGTTCTTTAGTAAAATTATCAAATGGTTTTGATTTTGGTTTCTCAGTTATGTTTTCTTCTCCTTGAGACTATTTAAAGTCACAAAGTAGCTAGAGATTATGTAATTTAAGTCTTATTGGATGGGATTCAGTGCAAGACACATTCATACTTATGTGTGAGACAGATTTCTGAAATTCCATAATAGCCAGTGGAAATGTTGCAAGTGTAAATAAAATACCTGCATCTAAATTTAGGAATATAAAATCTTGAAGAGCATCTCACGACTATGTTGTCACAGATTATATAAAGTTGTAAATTACGACAGATGAAACTTCACTAGATTCACTATTTTCAGAAAGCTGCCAAGGCCAGAGTAGTCGTTTAGTGTTCACCTCAGAGCTTTTGAATGTTTGGGGTTGTGTCAGTAAGTTAAGTTAGTATGTGAAGTTCTTTGCAACTTTCCCTGTTTCTAGAAATAAAAATTTCATAAGAAGTATGTTTTAATCCTTAATATGATTATCAGTGTCATCAGTTTAATAAACATTCTATATAGAAATTGTTCTATTGTTTTAACAGAATTACTTCAGTTATGTGAAAATACCTTAATATTAAAAAATGTTCCTCATTTCAGCACAAATGGTGTGCTATTTTTATGAGATGGTGAGGTTTCTATATGGGAGATAAGCTGGTTTCCGTCAGGCTTGTCATCTGAACAAGACACATAAAAAGTATTACTCTATAATTGCCGTAGGCAATCCAAGAGACTCCTGGAGTGCATGGAGGATAACTGCTTAAATAAGGTTATAGCACTACTAGGAGGGATGTAATACTGAACCTAGTGGTCACCAGTGCGAGAGAGCTAATCATTGACGTCAAGACTGTAGGCAGCCTGGGTTGCAGTGATCATGAGCTTGTAGAGTTCCAAGTCATGAGGAGGGTGATACAGACAAAGAATGAAGTCAGGACACTGAATTTTAGGAAAGCTAACTTCCAGCTCTCTAAGGAGTTAGTCAATTGGACCCACTGGGAAACTGACCTCAGTGAAAGGGGAGCAGAACAGAGCTGATAGATAAGGATATTTTCCATAGAGCACAAGAGCTCACAATCCCCAGGTATAAGAAATCGAGTAAGGAAGTCAAGAGGCCAGCATGGCTGAGTTGAGACCTCCTGGTCAAACTAATGGGCAAGGAGGAAATGCACATGTAGTGGAAGCAGGTTCAAGTGTCCTCGGAAGAGAGTAAGGACACTGCCCAGTTGTGCAGAGATGGGATTAGGAAGGCCAAGGCATAGCTGGAGCTGAACTTGGCAAGGGATGCAGAGATTAACAAGAAGGGCTTCTATAAGTATGTCAACCAGAAGAGGAAGGTCAAAGAAAGTATGCCCCCCTGGGAGCAAGACTGGTAAACTGGTAACAGTGGCCAAGGTGAAGGGTGAGGTACTCAACAACTTTTTTGCCTCAGTCTTCACCAGCAGGCTCTCTCTCAACACCTAGAGTACACAAACTGCATGGTGGAAACTGGGGGAGTAAAGACCCTCCCATTGTAAGTGATCAGGTTTATGACCATTTGAGGAACTGGGAACATACACAAATCTATAGGACCTGATGAGATCCATCCCAGAGTCCTGAGTGAATCGGCTGATGTAGTTGTCAAGCCATTCTCCATGATATTTGAGAAGTCATGGCGGTCAGGCTATGGAGGTCTCTGGTGACTGGAAAAAGGGCAATAGCTGGGCGTACTGATGAATGAAAGATTGGACATGAGCTGGCAATTGCGCTTGCAGCCCAGAAGGCCAGTCATATCTTGGGTCAGGTTCAAATGGGTGTGACCAGCAGGTTAAGGGAGGTGATTCTATTCCTCTACTCCACCCTGGTGAGACCCCACTTGGAGTACAGTGTTCACTTTGGAGTCCTCAGCCCAGAAAATATATGGACCTGTTGGAGCAGGTCCAGAGGAGGGCCACAGAAATGATCAGAGGGATGGAGCATCTCTACTATGAGGAAATGCTGAGAGAGTTGGGGTTGTTCAGCCTGGAGAAAAGACTCCAGGGACACCTTATTGCGGCCTTTCAGTTTTTAAAGGGGGCCTATAAGAAAGATGGGAAGAGACTTTTCAGCAAGGGTCTGTTGTGATAGGATGAGAGGTAATAGTTTTAAATTAAAAGGCAGGAGAATAAGGCTGGATGTGAGGAAAAAATTCATCACAATGCGGGTGGTAAAATACTGGTACAGATTGCCCAAAGATGTAGTGGATGTGCCATCCCTGGAGACATTTATGGCTGAATGTGGTTCTGGGGAACCTGATCTAGTTGAAGATGTCCCTGCTTATTGCAGAGAGGTTGGACTAGATGACCTTTGAAGGTCCCTTCTAATCCAAACTATTATGTGATTCTGTGATTCTTTCTATTAATGAATCTTAATTTTAAAATACTTTGGCTGAAATACCTTTAGCAGTTGAATTTCTTTTTCTACCAAGGGATCTGACTAGCATAGTTGCAGTTAACAGTGTCACAGACACTTTTATGAATACCACAGACATATTACACAAAATAATGTTTCATTCACCAGATAAATAGTTGTAGAGGTGCAGATACATCTGCTATCTGAATTTAAATTGTGATATGAAGCAAGGGAAAATACCACACTGACTGGTATCATTAGGAGAGGACAGTAATCCACTTGAACTTCACTGGCATATATTTTCACTGCTCAATCTTACTGATTAGTGTGTCAGAAGCCAGTCACCCATTTGTATTTTACAGTCATATCTGTAAAATCCCTCATTCACAGTTTAGACAGTTTATCTAAGTCCATCAGTTGTCTATTCCTTTTTCAAATGCCCTGTATTTCAAATGATGTTTGAAACATTCAAATGGCTTACACAAAGTGGAGCTAAACTAATAGAAATAGCTAAAAACTAAATTATAAGTTAAAGAATTCTAATAATTTAGCAAAGAGCATGTAACATAAAACATTGCCACAGAAGGGAGTCAAAATTCTCTTCCTCGACAGTGACATAGAAACAAACTATATTCTGAAATTGTTTCTAGTTAGTTTCGAGGCAGTGCACCCCACTGGCTTCTCCAGACAGCAGGTTAATGATAAAAGAGTAAGAACAGAAATAAGGCTGAGACTGTGCTTTGACACCTCTTCTTTCCTTATCGTCCTCAATGCAATATGAAAGAAATAACAAATGGTCCTTTTCTCTTTAAAACTGAAGCCATACACTTTGCAAAGTGGAGCTGCTTAACTACTTCTCACCTAGCAATATAAGTTATTAAATATGCTCCAGTATAACTCTTGAAATAAACTCTTGAACATCAGAATGGTCACAGTCTCCCCTTTCTCACAGGTTAATGGTTTTGGTCCTCTCTTTCATCACTTACTTTGCTTCAATAAGATCCTCTTGGTATTCACTTTCACTACAACTTTTTTATTCAATTTTGCAGATAACCCTTGTAATTTAAGACATCCTCTACAAAGTTCTCACTAATGACCTCAGTAAACACCTCATAAGGAGGTTCCTCAGTGCTCCTGTGGTTGGAAATATATTAAACCTCTGTCAAATGAATTTCAAGCTGTAATAAATAAAAAATAGTATGAACCAACAACTTAGGAAACAATTCAGTGTCATTGTGCTAACCCCAGACTACCAGTTTGTACTTTCTTTTGATATGTGTTTTTTTTTTTCACACCTGAAATGCTCAGTGCCCTTACACCAGTTTTAACTCCAATTATTATTGCATAAAAGCTATGTATATCTAACCAAACAAAATAGTGCTTCCTATACATATGTAGTGCATCTATTTAATTTCTTCCTTCAGAACAGATATGAAGAGTCATTTTATCTCCAGGAAACTAACCTGCTTATAAGATACGGTAGCTTGTTAAAGATAGATACATACAGGGTACAATTAGGAATAAGAGAAATAAGAGATATCACACTCAGGATAAAGCTCAATGCATTCCATTACCTAGCCTGTGAAAGCAGCAGATGAGCAATCTGGAATAAAGACTTTTTACCTGTGTATAAACAGAAAATGGTCATACAGATTCCTTCTAGAAATAAGAGATTGGTCTCACCATTGCTAATATTTTCAGGACAGATGTTGCATCTGTCCAATAATCGATGTATCTTCCTACAGCTGTGGAAGCTTACAGACTGTACTTCAGTTGGGGTGCATGTGGGATAAAACATGGGAAAAGAGCAGAATACTTAAAATTAACTCTACTGTTTCATTCACTTTTAATCCACTAATTAGAATCAAACTGTGGAATTGCCTTGAGGGGGTTCAGATCAAATCTTATGCAGGATTGAGTGCTACAGTTTTGTTTCAAGCAGGTTAAGAAGATAATTATCTAACATGTACTACCTAGGCCATTTAAACAGGCATTCTTCAAAACTTTGGAGGCAGCCAGACAAGTGGCACCTTAGCAGGTGCAGGCTGACCTTCTGAAGTCCGGCTGCATATGTCAAAACTGCATGCTCCATGCCCAAGCTGCAGCTTTAAATAGTTTATAAGTTCCGTAAGGCCGTTCATATCACCTAAGAAATATCAGTGCTGGGCAAATGGGAAAAAATCCAGCTGCACTCTCTTGTCACATCAGACATGTGGTCTTGCACTTAATCTCCCTAATGAATTTTGCTCTTTGAAAGGTTAAGGGATCAGAGGAAGGATGTACAAATCCATGGAGACCCTCATTCCTCACCCACCCCCTCATCATGCTTAATATACTGAGTTCTCAAGCTGCCATCACAATTCATCTGTCAGCATGCCACCTGGGCTTTGTAAACTTCAGTGTCTATACTGGATCCTTGCCATAATACAGCAGGACCACTCAGGCCTCCTGGTGACTATGGAGAGTAAAATGACGCATACATAAAATTTAAAAAAGGAGAAAAAAAAAACAAAACAGGAAAAAAAAAAAAGGGAAAAAGGAAACCATCCATCTGTGCACATGTACTGTAGGAATAAATTTTACATTTGGGAAGAAATCCTAAATAACACACTTCAACCTCTTTTTTCCCTCTGAATTGCTGAATGAAAATTAATATTGCTTCCAGAAAATGATCAATGACAAGGAACAGCAACTCTGGATGGCTGAAGACTGAAAAAGTAGTCCCAAAATCTTTTTTGAGGGTGAGCTACTAAGTATTCTTCTCAGTGTAATGGTAACCTTAAAATACATATGCAGAAGCCTGAGACAGAGGAAAGAAAGGAAAATGAGCTCCTGCGTCCAGAAGAAATTCACACATGTGAATGGGGTGAGCATTATCATTCTTGCAGCAGTGAAGGCTGACACAGTGTGAAGAGCAGCCTGATGAATACCACAGAATACCATCTACTGAGACAGTATAAAACAGATATCTGTGATTTAGCATTTTTAAAGAAATCTTCAGCCATATTGCACAAAGTATCTTACTTCAGAAAATCAGTGTGGCTATCACAGCATGGCCCCATGTCTCAGCTTGTAGACTTTGCCGCAATTCTACTTAGGATTAATTTTGATACTGTACTGAGTTGCATTGAACAACGTGTTCTCCTCGAGCTAGTACGAGAGTTAGATTGATCAGTAATCATTTAAGTCTGTATGCACAGTTTTCCATCCCCCCACCCAAAAAAAAAAAAGAGAGAGAAAAAAAAAAGAGAACCAAACATTGAACTAAAATCTTTCTACTTGGGTCATCCAAAATGCATTAAGCATCTAGAAGTCAGTAACACTTCACAAGTTTTGCACCACTGTTGGGTTAATGAGTTGAGAGAAAGAAAGGGAAAAGTGGTAAAGGCAAAAGTGGTTAAATGAAAAGGAAAGAAAGAGAGTGAACATAAGTAGATAAGTGAACATAAGAAGAATGACAAAATAGAAAAGTCTTCCATGGTATACCATCTGGAACTTTATCAAATCATACGTCTGGTAATCCATGGCTGGGTAAGAAGACTGCCTCAGAAAAGCTGAATGACACACTTAGCTCTTTAGCAGGGAGAATGTACTTACTCTTACACCTTTTTAAAGGGTAGATTTTTTTTCTAATTTCTTTTTGTTTGTTTGTTTTAAGATGCCTTATCCCACAATGTCATTTTACTTGATGGGCAAGACAGAAGGGGGCAGGGACCACAAATATAATCTCTTCCTAATAATATGGAAACACAAATGGATAGGACCAGAGCAGGCAGAGTGATGAGGAAGCTATCATAACCTTGAATATTCTGAGATATATAACAAATGCTACTTACATTCTCTGTCTTATTGGATGCTTTTTTATATCCACAAGAGTCTGGCAATAAACTGTTATGTGTTTAGCACAGCAACTTGTATTCTTATACAGATGTTTTAGCTCCTGTTTTCTAGCTCGGTTGTTAACAGAGAGGTATTTTAATAAGAGAGATACTCACCTGTTTTCTGGGTCAGGAAGATTGGTGTTGCCTTTATTTTGTTAGGGATTTTTGGTAAAGAAAATGTGCCATGAACTTCTAGAGGCATGAAATTACTTAATCATACACAATATTTCTTGTCAGCCTCACCTTCTGAGATGCAAGATAGGAGAATTGTATTGCTTAAATAGAAAGGAGTCAGAGTCCTTTTTGAAGTGAAGTACTTAACGTTACCTGAGATAAGAAAGGCATCTTTGTATATGCTAATAATACCAACAGTACCCAAGATGCAAACTGAGAACATGCAGAGTAGTAGAAAACTCTTGTTTGTATGGTGCCAAATCACTCCTTTAGCACACTGAGCTTTGCGAGCCATCATTTCTGCAGTTTTCTGAAATCAAATAATGAGAGTGAACTCTCAAAGCTGCTCAACTAATACTAAGGCTATACAAAAAAAGATGTAGCTGGAGAGGGTCTAGAGAAGGGCCACAAAGATGATCAAAGGACTGGGAAGCCTGCTGTATGAGGAAAGACTGAGAGAACTGGGTTTGTTCAGCCTTGAGAAAAGAAGGCTTTAGTGGAGACTTATCACCATGTACCAGCATTTAAAGGGTGGCTTCAAACAAGATGGAGACTTCATTTTTGCAAGGAGTCACATGGAAAAGACGAGGGGTAATAAGTGCAAGGTACGCCCAGGGAGATTCCAAATGGACACAAGAGGAAAATTTTTCACAATGAGAACGATAGCTTCCCCAGGGAAGTGGTGGATTCCCCAACACTGGACGCTTTTAAGATTCAGCTGGACAGGGTGTGGAGCCATTTGTGTAGACTGTGCTTTAATGCTTTTGCCAAGAAAGGTTGGACCAGGTGATCTTTGAGGTCCCTTCCAACCTTGCATTCGATGATTCTATGATTCTATGGTATGCTGAAAATTAAACTGTGGGTTTTTTTTTTGTTTTTGTTTTTTTTTTTGTTTGTTTGTTTGGGTTTTGTTTTGTTTTGTTTTGTTTGTTTGGGATTTTTTGTTTCGTTGTTTTTGTTGGTTTTTTCTTTCTTTTTTTTTTCTTTGTTACTGAGCCTGAATTTCCCTCAGATAACTTCTATGGAAAATCATTTGAGTTGTAATTACTTTTATATTAAAAATAACATTGCTTAAGACTTCAAAATCTAAACTTCATTATTCTACCTTTACTTTTGTTAACAAACAAAAACAAATGAGTTTTGTGTTGAAAGTAATGCATTTGGACCTCATACATGACATATGATCTCTGTTAGTTAAATTATTATCACTCAAGGAAGCGTAGCAAATATGCCAGTACATTTTCCAAATATTCTAATACATTTGCAAAAAAAGAAAGGGAAAGGGAAAAAGAAAGAGAAAAGGAAATGAAAAATGACACATAAATTGGCCAATCACATGTAATCTCCCTTTTAATTAATCTGAAATACGGTATGTAGATAAATACTTGCACCTCATTTAAAAGCAACTAATAATGAACTGCAGGATTCAATACCTAAAAGTAATTGTAAGGAAATCTGACTACCACTAAAAGTGTGAATGTATGTTACTGAGTGCCTCTCTTTACCTGTGAGAGATTTATGGGGAGAGCTAAGTGTATATATTGCAAAATCCTCAAACAGCACAATAGCAATAACTGAAACCACAATAGAGGTCTATTTGCAAACATGAAGAAAGCAAAATAGTTCTCAGTCTCTGCAATTAACTAGAATAAGTCTGTAAAACCTGAAATAATTAAATACAATATTATAGCTAATAGAATTATGATTCTTTTCTTGTCATTATTAAACAAAAATTATTGCAGATTCATGTAAGTGTAATATGAAGGTTCATTATACCTTGTGCAAATACATAGTAAAAGAGTTTATTAGCTAAATAAAAAGACATATATTAGGCATAATGTCTATGTTTTTTTCTGAGAAATAGTTTCTAAATTTATGTTGAACAACATATTTTGAGAACGCTTAGATGAATATTGTAGGAAAGCTTTTTCTTTTCCCATGATTGAGTTAAAAATCAAAATATTGAGAAACTGTGTTGAAATAAATCAAAATGCAATAGTGTTAATGTCAAAAGTATGAAGTAAATATAATTACTAGTATTTACTAATATTAATTTGTTATATTTGGATAGGACTGGATGAAAAGCCACAGCTTCATCGCTGTGTCAATTAAGTTATAATACTAGTTTTGAACAGGTACAATAAAACAAAAACCTTTAAATAATTTTAAATTTTACACCATAAACATACTTTTTATGAAAAATAAACAAAAATCACTGTATTTCTGTGAATTTTTTGATAAATTGGTTATTTTGACAGAACATTATTCCATCATAAAACATTTTCCCTGTTCCAATAACACTGATGATTACTAAATCAGCATGTCATTGGGAACACTTTCCTTACACCATACCAACTCTCAGTGAAAACACTGGAGATCACAATTGATCTGCAGCAACTTTAAAGCTTAATTAAGTATAATGAAGGAGCTAATAAAATTTCATTGCTGTTTTCACCAACTGTAACTCTGAAAGGCCATCTCAAAACAAGTGTTTCTATTAAAATTCTAACATTTAAGGTAAGGTGATGTAATAATACCAAGAGACATGAGCAAAGGCAAAAATGAATTTTTTTAAAATGTCATCCTTCAAAGGGATTTTTGGTGATATCTCTGAGAAAGCTTAGAATACAGACTTGCATATGTGTACAGATATACACACATATGTGTATATATACATATGTATACACACACACTTATGTAGTATACTAGAGAAACTGGACAAAGTTATGTGAAAAACAAAATATTCATTGCATAAAGGATTGCCCATGATTTGTTCTCTTTCCCTCTTCTGTGTCCCTGCCTTCACATGTAAATGTAGTACATCTGGCTGTGCTTGAAACAATTCTCTCTCACTTCCCTGAGACTTTCATTCACTTCTTATAGAACTTCATCTTGGCAAACTGACAGTTTCCTAAGCATCAGTTTATGGAATATTCCAGTTCCATCTTTTCTAAAGCACTTCACATTATATCACAGTGCAATTCTGGATAGTTTTGAATAAGCTGGATTTCATTTGAAAACACCTGCAGTGAAAAATAGTGACAATTCTGCTCGGTTTGACTAGTAAAAATAAATGAGAAGTAGACACCTCCCTACACATGTCTAATTCACTCAAGGATTTTTTAGGTATCCCAACTTCAATGCTTGACGGCCTTCTGTAATATGTATATTTATATATGTATATATGTATATATTATGTTTTTTTATTAATGGCATTTAAATTAATTATTTTATGTGTTTTTTCTACCTCTTTAATGAAGTATCAATGAGTCTGGACTTTCCACATAGCTAAAGCATATAAATATGAATCAGATTCTTCAGATTTTACATTATATTCCTTAAAAACAAATTTGAAATTTTACAACATGTCCGTTCTGCTAAGCAATTTGAAACTGCAGAGAGGTTCATTATTTTTCTTATTCACTAAATTTTTATAGCAGTATCATGCTGATAAATATCATCAGTGATTCCATAAATTTTACTTAAATTAGTACAAAGGATGCTTTATGGGTATGTACAATGGAGCACATTTTAAATAATCATTAAATTCAAAAGACTATATTTTCCTCACTCTTCTAATTCGCTGTATACATTTCCAGAAATTTGCCAAGTATCTTTTGTAACAAGCATCTCACTGAAAGCCTTCTCTGCCCTTTTTTCTGCCTTTCTATGGTTTAGAAAACACAAAGGCAAACTAGCACCTGGGAAAAAAGTCAGATATTTCATTCTAGAACAGTTAAACAGGTAACATGGCATCTGCAAATTATATCTCAGATTAGCCAAAGGAAAGAGAAGTAATAAACTTTTATTTTATTTTATTTTATTTTATTTTATTTTATTTTATTTTATAGAAACAAATGAAATATATATGTCAAATATATATATTGTCAAATAATATAAGTCAAATATATAAGTCAAATAATGCTTTTATTACTCAGAATAAAGATATAAACAGATGATCTAGTGGGCTTCAGGGTAGTTCTGAGAAACTCTTACTCACTCATTCACACAAAGAATGTACTCATATTCCTTGATGCCCTGACTAGTCCATGGAAACAGACTTGGAGCACTGAAGTTAACTCCTGACCCACCTGCCTTCTGGTGACACTGACTGACTGTCAAGAGCTTAGCATTCTAACTTATGCATCCAAGTGTCTCCTCACCCTAAAATTCACTCCCTGCCTCAAGATGGAAAAATAATTTATTGTCTTAAGTATTTGTTGCTTTACCACAGAAAGAAACTAAAAAGAGGTAAAGAAGAGTAAGAATGAACTCAGAGGGAACAGCCAGCCAGCTAAGACTGGTTAAGCTATACAATTGCGCTGTGAAGAGGTAGATGAACCTTACTTTGAACCACTTCAAGTAACTGGAAAATAAAAAAAAATCCTATCAAATCTGCCATGAGGGAAGCATATGTGAACGGCACATGGTCTGAGAAATGGGACAAAGGATGTAAATAGGTCTTTTACTGTCTTTATGCCCTGATTAATAGAAGCAAGAGAGCACTTAAACACATGCTTATTTGCAGGCATCTGCTTTATGTTTATTGTCTTCAAATGAGAAAGCCAATAGTTAAGTTTATATGTGGTCCTGAATGGAAAGGAACATAAAGCACTCTGTCAGTGTGGTTCTGACTTGGGTCCCTACCTGTGCACTATAGTCCAAGCTAGCTGCTTAAGTTAATTTTATTTTTCAACAAGTTACAGGTAAGTTATTTTTCAACAAGATACAGGTAAACTGTCTAGATTAGCTCTCAGATGTGAAATACAGAAGCTCCAGGTGCATATTGTGGTTTGCTAAGTCTAAAAAATCAGGTTTCACCCACCTGATAGGAGTAAGATATTGTATAATTTTTAAGGTGACTGCAGAAAGAAGTTTATGGGTATGTGCAGGTGAAAAATTATCAATAGATATTCTTGAATGTTTTGGACACTCATTTCAACACCTCAATTCAAGGTAAGTATTTCATCCCTGTTTATATTTTTCTGTGACCGTTCTGCGATTCACAATGATGTTTACTTGGCTGTGTGACCCTCTGTGGACTAAATAACCCCCAAGTCACGGACTGCTTCAAAAATAAATAGCTACAAAACAAAACACTCCACTGCACATAGTTCTCCCCCTGGGGAAATGAGGAGAGAACAAAATATGTGGCAGATGTTAGTCACATTGCTTAATGTACTACTGGAAGGCGCTCAGATACGATGGTGATGAGTGTGGTATGAGAACCTTAGATAGATTAGAACCATTTAGTAAGATCTGTCCTAAACGGACTCATTACGTAGCTATTACTGAAAAAAAGATCTGTGGGGAGGTGATGTATGAGTTATAGAACAGCAGACTTGTAAATGTCTTTGAATATATATGTTCTCTTAAAAAAGCTTTGTGTTTATTATTAAATGATAAGTAGAACAATTGTTTTCAATTTTGGATCATTTAGCTATGTTTTAATTTGCCATTCTGCTCATGAAGCATCAAAAATGCAAACACAAAGCCTTTAGAAAAGCTGTTTAGTACAATAATTAGCTTTTGTATTGAACATTAAGAGCAGACATGGACTCAGAATAGAACAATAATAGATGAACCAGAAAACCAGAATGCATCTGCCAGAAAATATGGGACAGTACAACTGACTAAAGTACTGTCCAGTTCCCTCTCAATGCATGCAAGTAAGCTGGCTTCAGATCACACAAGATAAACTGTGTAAATTTGGTTATCTTTGATTAGATATGAGAAATTTGCTTAGAATAATTTATATAGTTTAATCAAGAGGGATTTTGAATTTTTTCCTCAGTAAGGGATTTGTCTAGGGTAGAAATTAAGAGTATAAATGTAATGTTGTTCTAACAAAGCTACCCTAGAAGTTACAATTTCCAGGCCTATAGCTCCAATGTTTAGAAAACAAGGAAAAATCAGGTGGTTGAAAGGTCCTTTGCAAAATGCTGTAATAAACTCAGAATTTCAGTGGTATGCTTCAGTTACAATATTCTAAAATTCAACATGCATTTGAATATTTAAACTATTGGAATTTGAAAATAAACCTTCCTTCTTTTGCTTTTATTTGTTGCTTTCTCTGTGCTTGTGACATAAAATGTATTCATCACATATCATTATGCAGTACCTTTTCCTTTTTCTTTACCAGTTACTCCAGTTATCTTAAAAAGCATGAAATGACATTTCATCAAAAGACAGCTATTACATAATGGCTTCTGAATGAAGTAGAACTGCCAATGTCAATGGCAGCTATAAATGAAATTTGGCTACCTCAGATACCAAAAATAAACATTGTGCACTTGAGAACCTGCAATTTTTATAAACTGTGCAATAGGATCGTAGAAAGTTACGGAAATTTTGGAAAATTTTTTAAGATCTATCTGTTTAAGTTCCCACATTGCCAATAACTTTCTTCCGGAGTGTCACAACTCACCAGTCATTAAGAACCTTTATGGTACAATTATCTTTTTCAGCTTCAAATCATTTAAAGTTACTAAAATTTTCACATAGAATAACCTGAGCTTAGTTAGGTTTGAGAATCTGGTAATGAAAATTTCTTCCAGTATCCTGATGCTCACGTCAGAGTAAATGATTGTCGGCTAAAATGGGTGTGTGAGGTCTCAGCAAAATGCACATTTGTGTTAGCAAATTCATAATAAAGGAATGAAATGTTACTTGTTTTAGCAGTCATACTACTGTATTATAAAATATAGGTTTTAATTTCAAAAATCAAAATTGATATATCCTTACATGACTCTTGGGAAGACAAAAATAAAAAATGTTAGTACCCTTTTCAGAGAAGTTTCCTATTGAGAAACTGACAGTGCTAAGCATCTTGCTTAACATGGCAAATGAAAGATGCAAATCAAGCTTTAAGAGAGCTGGGATTTGAAGTCAGGAGCTGCTAATCCTATACTAATTCCAGTGGGCCACATTGTCTTGCCCGAAGCACACAAAGTATAGAGTGCTTAATTTACCAGATATGAGTAGTAAAGGTGATGCTCCCTTTCCAAGTTAAGCTCATATTGCTAAATGAACATTCAGAAGTAGCCAGGATAGACTGAATAAATTGGACTTCCTGCAAATCCTTATCATAGATGTTGATTGTGATGTCTCATACATAGGTATGAAATTCACTTCCCTAAACTTTGGTTTGAATTGACACTCACTGAATTCCCATTTTTAGAAAAATGTCCAATAGTCTCCTAAGAGATAGGGGTCATTTGAAAACAATTCTGTTCACTTCTGCAAAGAATATGTATGACTCAGCAGGTTTTGGTTTGTTTTGTTTTCTTCAATCATTTAGAAAGCTCATCACCATGGGTGTCCCATGAAGTCAGTAAAGAGTTCTAAGAAGCTCCAGAGATAATTCAGCCAATCCGAGCATTTATAAGTGACATGAATTTACAGAGAAGTAAAACTGCAGCAAATGGACTTTTAACATCAGAGGTACTTATAACTTTCAAAAGATAATACATTATGAAGGGTTAAACTTGGCTGGCTGCTATGCATCTATGAAACTGCTCTCTACCTCCCCTCCCTAACAGGACAGGGAGAGAAAATAAGATGGAAAATCTTGTTGGCTGAGATAAAGACAGGGTTATCACTTACTGACTATCTTCATGAGAAAAGCAGTCTCGATTTTGGAAAGATTAATGTAATTTATTGCTAATTAAAAATGTACTAGGATGGCCAGAGAACAAACACAACACTAAAAATATCTTTTCCCCGCTCCTCACCCTTTTTCTCAAGCTCATCCTCACTCTTTTGCTGTTACTGACTCTTTTATCTCCTCCCCTCGAGTGGCACAATGGGGGAAGTGGAATAAGGTATGTGATAGTTCATAACATTTCATCTCCTGCCACTCCTTTTTCACGCTTTTCCACTGCTCCAGTGTGGGGTCATCCCACAGGCTGCAGATCTTCAAGGACTGCTCCATCATGGGTCCTTTCCATAGGAGGATACAGTCCTTCAGGAACAGACTGCTTGAGCATGGGTTCCTCATGGGGCCACAGTCCTGCCAGCAAACCTGTTCCGGTGTGAGCTCCTTCCATGGGTCATAAATTCTGACAGCAGTCTGCTCTTTCGTGGGATCTCCATGGGCTTCCACTTCCTTCAGAGCATCTCCACCTGATTTTCCACAAGCTGAAGTGTGGATACTTTCTCCCACTGGTGTCCTCCATGGGCTGCAGGGGCACAGACTGCCTCACCACGGTCTTCAGCACAGGCTGCAGGGGAATCTCTGCTCTGGAGCATCTTCACCCTCCTCCTTTTTCTTGGTGTGTGCGGGGTTGTTTCACATTTTCCTCAGTTAGCTCTCATAGCTGCTGTTCAACTTTTTCACCCTTATTTAAATATGTTATCACAGAAATGCTACAAACTCAGCTTTGGCCAGCATTGGGTCCATTTGGAGTTGGCTCTGTCCAACATAGAGGTAGTTCCTGGTCTTTCTCAGAGGCCACCTCTGAAGCTCACCCTGCTACCAAAACCTTCATAGATAAACTCAGTACATCCATAAACATTTGAAAACTTGATTTCATCTGAACTTTAGAACAAGTCTTATGGCTTCACTTCTGACATAGGTTAACATCAAATCATCACGTCTTTTAAATGGGGAATGTGGGGTAATAAAAGTAGATTTAAATGTTTATGTTATGGTGACTTTGTTTTAAACATAAATTTCATAATGGATGTTAAAATAAATTTTATTCAGTTTATTTTTTTTTTAAATCACAGTTGATAAAATCATAGCATAACACAGTAGAACATATGAGATAGCTGCTTTGATCTGCTGCTATTTTGCAGCCCTAGAAAAAATCCATTTAAGCAAGGATGAATAAACATATTCACAGAAGTCTCAGGGATATGCTTGAATGACTATAGCATCCATTGGACATGCTTTCTTCAGAGGAAATTGCATTAACCTATTGAATTTCTTCTTGTAGTGGAATGTTTTCTTCAATGTTTGTCCCACAGTTTTCTTGTTTTCATGGCATAAGTATTAATCTTTTCTTTTTTTTTTTTTTTTTTTAATTATTCAGGTATCAGAGTTGTAAAGTTGTTCCACTTTGTTGTTAACCTATTTCTGCCCAAGTGTTTTTTGTAATTGCTTCATGAAATCTAAATTTTCCTCTGGCAGGAAACAAGTATAACATAAATAAAAGCATACTATTAATAATAAAAAAGCATAAAGTCTATTTAAATTAAAAAGTTCTTTTCTTCAGCACACTTATGCATTAATGCTACAGATCAATCCCACTGTGTCTTCTGCATTTGGAAGAGGCCATTATGGAAGCCTTGCTGTATGCCAGAGAATCCACAAATTGCTTTCTGTTTCATTCTCAGGGAAGGAAAGGCCCCAGGAAAGGGAAATGCAGCGATGGAGGGGTGCTACTATGGTAATCAACTGTTTGTAACATCTTGCAAGGGCAATGGTAGCTTTCAAACAACACTTCCTCAACAACGTTTTCCGTATCGTGTACTATACTGTCCACCTGGGAACAGCAACAGCTGTTTCAGAGCTACATAGCAGCAAAGCACTGACATGTTAATACTAACAAACATCTTTTGTATTGACAACAGGTCCAATTAGAAGCTGTCCTTGGGAAAAGTGATAGATATGTATAGGTTTTAAAAGATAGGAGAGTATCCTTGTTCGTTTCTCATACTGCATATTTTCCAATCTATGAAACTATTATGGACTTTTATTATGTGAGCTTCTTACAGAACAAATCATTGCTTTGTTCAGTTACTTGCGTGAGAGGGTATTAAAAAGGAACATCAGATTTTTAATGATTTATAGATGCATATTCCATTTTCCCTCTGAATTCTCAGAATTAGAAGGGAGTTTATCTAAACCTTGTACATTAGAATAGAATCGAATCAATTAGGTTGGAAAAGACCTTTCAGATCATCAAGTCCAACCACTGCCATAGGACTGCCAAGGCCACCAGTAAACCATAGCACTGAGGGCCTCATCTACACGGCTTTTGAGCACTTCCAGGGACAGTGATTCCACCATTTTCCTGGGCAGCCTGTTCCAATGGCTGACAACCCTCTCTGTGAAGAAATTTTTCCAAATATCCAATCTAAATGGCTGCGTGCTTTTTGTAAGCACCTCCTGGGCAGACAAGAATAATCTGAGATTAAGATCATTTGACATCCTAATGCTATTCCTACATACCTAAGGTAGGGTGACATTAAAGTTTCTTCACAAGCACCCTAGACCATGCCCACACCCCAATTAGTTATGCAGAAGGCTACTTGAGAATCAGTGTTCTTTTTTTCTACCAGTCTTCAGTCAAGCTGCAAAAGGCTCATCATAAAAAGAAAAATCCATATTTCAAAGAAAGAAAATAAAACTGAATAAAAATAAAGCTTTCCAAGTTTCACAGCTATATAATAAATGAACAACATAGGAAGAGTTTCTTTGAAATATATTGTCCTGGGTTCAGCAGTAGCAGTCATTTTTCTCCTTCGTACTAGCTGGTGCCATGCTGTGTTTTTGACTTTCAGCCTGGAAACAGCGCTGATAACACTGATGTTTTTAGTTGTTGCTAAGTGGTGTTCACTCCAACCAAGGACTTTCTGAGTCTCATGATCTGCCAGGGAGGAGGGGAAGCTGGGAGGAAGCAGAGACAGGACACCTGACCCAAACTAACCAAAGAGGTATTCCAT
>JANHGB010015329.1:0-13627 GCA_026283785.1 Coracopsis vasa | reverse complement strand
GCGCTGGCACAGGGTGCCCAGAGAAGCTGTGGCTGCCCCATCCCTGGCAGTGCTCAAGGCCAGGTTGGACACAGGGGTTTGGAGAAACCTGCTCTAGTGGAAGGTGTCCCTGCTCATGGTAGCGGGTTGGGACTGGATGAGCTTTAAGGTCCCTTCCAACCCAAACCAGTCTGGGGTTCTATGGCTCAGGTTTCACTTTTAGGGCCCAGGGAGGATAGGGAACTGAGGATGGCAGCAAGGGCAGACAGCCAGAGCCCACTCCACAGTACCCAACTGCAGGGCTGGCAGCTGGGATCAGCTGGAGCCCAGATTACCAGGAAAGCCTGTAGGAATGAGACCAGCCCAAGCTAGAGGCAAGCAGTCTGCAGGCCAGGGTCAGGCCTGGTGAGGACAGCCATGGCTGGCCACAGCCCAGTGAATGGGCTAAAGACTAGATGGAGCCTCTGCCCCAGCCCACTTGTGTCACTCTGGGCATGGAGGGGAGAACATGGAGGGGCTTTTGATTCTTGGAGAAATGGGGCTGCAAAATGATAGAGATAAAACCCAGCAGCCTGGGGATTGCTCTGCATTTCCTCTGGAGAGGAGCCACGGATCTATGAGCACACTTAGTTCTGTGACCTGTTCTTGCAGCAGAGCAGGGAAGTCTGGCCCCCGTTCAGGGCAGAGACAAAACATCCAGTCAAGCCCCTGTTGCGTTTTGATACTTGGGCAGACTGTTGAATTACCGACAGGCACAATAAAATAGTGGAGTTAGTGACTGCACAGCTGTGCCACTTGAAAAGGGGAGAAGCACTGATGCCAAATTGCAGACAATTGTTAAATCTGAATTTTGTTTACCTTCTTTGCAATAGCACAGACCATCCACAGGGGAACACGCACCATCATTTTTGCAATTACAAACTGATGAGCAGTTGGTTCCATAGGTTCCTGCCATGCAGGTAATGGTGCAGTCATCTCCCTGCAAACCAAAAAACATCAGAGTCAGCTAAAGGAATCGGAATCGCAGGAAATTCCCATCTCTGCACAGGGAGGCTTTCTCTTTCGAAACAATGAACAGAGTGTTATGAGCTGATTGCTGAATCTTCAGCACTTGAGCAGTTACCGCTGCTTGCCATGATTATGATGCAATTAGTGCTTTGATTGACTTGGAGGAAAGGGACAAGTTTCTGGCATTCATTCAGCAGGAGGTGGGGAAGTTACAAAAACAAACCTCCTAGAACAGATGTCAGATCATTAAGCAAAACATCACTTACAAAACACTAATCACAAAATATACAGTCTGAAACTGTGCAAAGATTGCTCTGCGGTTCTTGGAAAATAGATTCTAAGAATAGGGTTGTTAAAAAGCTAAAGGAGCTCATCCCTCCTCGTCTTCCACAGGTTGGCAGAGAGGAAAACTACACAGCAGGTGCATTAGACCTGTTTGATGCATGGCTGGTACCTGCATTTGTTTTCAATTAATTTGAATGAGATTGTGGCTTTAGGAAGAATGCTGAGCAAGGAGTGATGGGCATGTCAGAGAGAGAAGGCACACACAGCCAGTCTCTGTCCTGTTTCTGCTTTAGGTGTGGCAAAAGTAAGGGTAAATACTTGTATGTTACAGAAACAGAGTATTTCAACAGTAAACTACGGTCCTGTATGCACTGATTAACTTGTGTGGCTGAGAGACAGTTCTTGCTAAAGTTGTTCATCTGATGAAACAAGGACATTAAAATGGGAGCACAATTTCTTTAAACCTACTTCCTGAGTCCCCTAGTTGATTCTGCATACCCAATTTGTTTCTGCTTCCTTTTCTTCTATGTGTAGTCCTGACTTTCCCATCACAAATTAGCTCTGGAATTTACTTTTTCAGTGAGTCAAACTTCAATAACTCAGTTCTATGTCAGAGAAAGCTCTCCTACTCCAAAGTTAAAGAGTAACCACATTGCACAGTGTGACCTATAGCACTGCTCAGGGGAAAAGATACTGGTCAAAATGTATTTTTGGAGGTGAGAGGCTCCACTGTTGGATAGGAAGATCCATTTATCAGGAGATAAATGCGCACAGTGTCAGCTTCCCTATGCTACGGCAAGTACCTCCAGGAGCCTGTATATCACAACCTCAGACACTGAGACAGTAAAAGGAAATATGAACAGATTCTTGAGCACCATAAACCCCATATGCTTGCTGTAGCAGTTCTGCCTAGCACCAGGATGACTCAGCCTATTTTATCCTAAAGCCTTTGGTTTAGGGGAAGTAAAAGAAACGGATAAAATCCATGCTGCTCAGAAGTAAATCCTTCAAGTCCCTGATTTTTGAGTGAAAGCAATGCTTGCAGAAGATGCTATCTTTGACCTTGGTGGAGTAAAACAAGTTCCCCTGAAAAGGCCTGGCAGTAAAAGATGCTGTCTTGACAGGCAGAAAATCCAAAGCAGGCTGCCCCTCATTACCCTGCCAGCATGCCTACAGAATGAGCTTGGGAACCCAGAGCCGAGCGGGATGGCAGAGGGGCATTCAGTCTCCACGCCTAATCAATCCTCTGCCTTTCTCCTGCGTGTAACAATTAGACAGCCAATTAGTGCCACTTAGAAAGCCACATCTTGTGTGAATGAAACTCCCAACTCATTTCATGTACAACACAGAACTGCTGGTACTGGTAATAATTTCTATGACAACTGACCTTATCAGAATGTGAACTTGTGATCTGGAAGTGAAAGAAAATTCCTTTGAAAAGAGAACAGAGTGATGTGAAGCTAAAATATCCCCTTGGGAACTGGAAAAGTGCCTTGAAGATGGAAGTTTGAGAGACCAGAGGAGGTCTGGAAATCTGCAGGTTAAGAGAGGAATGACCAGGTTGTACCAGGCTTTCAGCAACCTGGTCTGGTGGAAGGTGTCCCTGACAGCGGCAGGGGGTTGGAACTGGATGAGCTTTAAGGCCACTTCCACACAAACCATTCTGTGTGCTCTACAATTCTATGACTAACTAAACCAGCCTCTGGGCCACGGGATGAAGCAAAGGTGGATTTCCAGTTCCTCACTGACTTTCTGTGACTGCACATAGGCTTGTGTTATGCAGGAAATTCTTGCTGGCCATGTGCACAGCAGGCTGGGGTGGATTCACTGGTTTTCCATAGGCTCACTCTGTGTGGAGGGCAGTCACGCACAGACACTTTGGGCATCCCAAGCAAAGGTGCTGTCCACCAGCCAAACATCAGGCTGCTTCACCTTTACTCAGCATGCCTTTGAGTTTTGGCCTTTGCTTTAATGTACTGTACTTTGTGCACTTACAGAGGGTGGTCATTCTGGCTGTCCACCCTACACACACTTACTTTGCAAACAAACTTTAGCTGAGAAAATAACTGGCTTAATGAGGTTTCTATCACCGGCTTTGACAAGCGAGACCTTCAGAGCTTGCCGAGTGACAACTGCCAAATACACTTCACTTCTTAATTACATAAGAGGAAAATGCACTTGAACTATAGCACTGGCTCTAAGGTTTTATTAATTATAAATGCACACCTCGTTATTAACATTTTGAACCTGATTTGGGAGGGTGACCTATGAAATGAAATGCATTCAGGTATTGTTAAAGATATGGAAATTCCACTTCCCTCTTGCCGCCTGCCCTAGTGAATAAGGCTGCGGTATACGTCCATCCAGTTGTTAATGAGGTATATGTTCTTTCAAACTGATTTCAGCTGTTGTGTATTGAATCTTCACTCTTGCAATCTGGTACTTTATATTTCTATCTCTTTAGTAAAATTAATCAACAGCTGTGCTCCTTATGTTGATTATTCTTTCTTCTATTAAGATCGGGAGGTTAATGAGAGTAGTGAAAAGCCTGGATGTGGTGTACGTGATAGGAAGGAGTAGCTAATTCAATCAAATGTATACCCCTGAAAATGTTAACGCTATATTAAGAAGTCTAGCTATAAATAACTTGGTATTTCACATCTCTGTTTTCCAAGTCAGAATGATCCATATGGACATCACAAACTTTCAGAAGTGCTTCATTTCCTTCATCCTTTTCACTGAGAAAACCTAGTTTATCGAAATATAACCCTGAAATTTATCCAGTGTACTAGTTCCTCATTTCAGGGGTCAGATCTGACTCTAACATAACGGAAACATTCTCTTTATGGGAAGTGGGATTGGGGCCAGCTCCAGTAAATGCCTGGCTCTATGTGTGAATGGGATGTTCGTGCCCTCTGCTTTGCATTTCACCTTCCCAGTCTGGGAGGTGGCACCTCCCACCTGCTCAGAAGCAGAGTGAGCCTCTTTTTGTTAGAACTCTGAATCTGACAGGAGTATCCCAACATGGCAAAGGTAAAGATGGGGGATTAGTGATCCCTGGGACCTTAAAAAGTCAGTTTTAAATCAAAGTGAATGGTGGCAGGAATGTAACTAATACCACCCATATGACCTTCCATACCTTGAAGTACTTCAGAAATACTAACTGACTGTTGCTAAAACCAGATGACAAACCTTTCTAGCACCACGAGAGGTTTGGGCATACAGTTCTTGACATTGTTAATTCTCCCCTATGTAGGGAGGGTTAGGCCCAAGGATCCAAACTCCATTAATAACTCAGTCTACCAGCTCACCATCCATCAGCATCAAATATTAATAGACTCGGAGGGCCAGATCATACATCTTTCTGGATGGCAGTCAATAACACGTCTTGTTTCTGTTCAGGAAGAGGGGATGATTTTCTTCCACAGAAATTATTATTGTACAGTATTAGTCGAGCTTAAAGACACACTGCTGCTGCCTTAGGTGTTAGCTGTGTTAACAAGCTCTGGAGACTTCACAAAATGTTTTCCCTGGATTAACAGAAGATTTGATTGCCTGTTTCTGTTAAACGTACATTCCTGCTGTAAACGATGACTGACTCCCTTTAAAATCCTTTTTCAGTGGTCTATAGAAAGATTTCTATTTATTCCTGTACATTTTGGATCAGGCCTTTAAATCTGTGAAATGCATTTAATAGGGGAAAAAAAAGGTATCCCAGGGCATAAGGGGAGTTAATAACCCAGTAATGGTCAACACCACCTGGCAACATCTGCACCCATACCTGGTCTCTCTCAAAGTGTGATTATCTAAGGATGGGGAATTAAGGATTTCAGAGCAGCTATGATCTACAGGAATAAATTTGCCTTGGGGGGCTGAAGTCTGCTTGCACTCAAGTCAGTGGCAAAACAGAAAATCAATTTTTCGAGGCCTCTGCAATGCAGAAGACTAACAGGATGTTACTGAGCTTGGCCTCAAGTTTGCAGAATAAAGACCTATGTGACAGGTTTGTTCTTAAGGTTTAATCTGTCAAGGTGCTGAGAATCCTCAGCTCCTGTGCAGATTGTGAGGGGGACTGACAACACTGGAAGGCAGCATATTTGAACCTTTGTAATCTGCAATGTGACTCCAACCAATCTGAGATTTTTAACACGGTATCTGATTCCTCCTTCTCCCACTCCTCACCTTTTTTTGTGCCAGATGAATTAGAGGTGCAGCACCTGCCAGCAGCCACAGGGAAGCTCAGAGCTGGGTTCTCAGAGCTCACAGCAACGGGCATTAAATAGAAAGAAGGGCATGGTGCAGTGCCATATGTATGCAATGATAAACAGATCAGAGAGACAAAATGCAGGTGCTGTTTGTACCTGATGTCTGTGTGTCCAGATAAGGTGATTGCTATGGATTTAGTATATAAAAGTATATATTTATGTGTACACACATTACCCGGCACACCAGTGTGCTGGTACACAGTGTTTGTGCACTGATGCACATCACAGATACAGTTCTGTATATTTACTTATTTAATTGTGACATTTACAATTAACCCAAAGTGGTTCTCCACAAACATTCCCTCAAGGTAAACATATGGTATCCAGCAACACAAACCGTCAGAGCAAACTAATTTCCTTAATGGTGTTCTAGTGGAAATTAATGTGCTCTTCGTAAGCATACTAGCAGCAGTAGGAAACTTTGTACTTTTACTGGTCTTCTCCTCCACCCCGGACTCAAACAATTTATTCATGACCTTACTACACAGCATCTTTAGTTTTCCAGACATAATGATGTCCTCTGGCAGAATTCCCTTCCCCTCTGGGCGTTACTAATTACTCCCTGCAGATGCTATTATTGGTGCTAATGATAAAATGCAGAAGAGAGGTTGGGGAAGGATCTTGTGCCCCGCACAAGCCAAGCGTTCAGTTTGCAGGTAATCACTTTTGTTAAGAACTGACAAATGTTCCTTTATTCACTTTGCAGCATTATACAATGCAGCTGTGCTAGAATTTGATATACATTTAAACCGGCACAATGAAACCATTGATGACCTTATTCCATCTCCTTTTCCTTTTGCCCTTTTCATGGGAGAAGATGGGGTAAGGTGGAAAGGATGGGAAAGAGCTTTCTTATATTTATGAAGTGACTTTGCAACTCATGACTCACCCAAAGAGAACCAGGCAGTCCTGCACGCTGAAGTCTTTCATTAAATCATAAAGAGCTTGAACAGCCATCTGCAAAGCTTTCCCCAGTCTGCACCTCAGTAGCATCACAGTCCTCTGCAAGTGTGCTGTCAAACCTGGACATATCATAAGAACTAAGCACAGCTTCCCTTGGGAGTGGGAAGAACTTGCCCCTTTGCTTCCTAAAGTCTTACAAGGATTTATAAACATTTACAAATGGATGCCAGCATTTTATTTCACCTCTGGAGTTGTGCTAATATGCTAATTCATCAGTAAACCTCGCAGTAAATGCCAGGTTCAAAATTAGTCACCCTGACACTGATTTCCAAATTTGGTGTTTCATCAAAAGTATTCAGCAAAAGATGCACACAAACAACGTGGAAACTTCATTTAGAGAGTAGTAAGTAAAAATATTATAAATAATGTTCATTTTAAATGCTTACAGTACTTTATGAAATACTATTGAATTTCATTTTACTGGTTATAGCCAAAGCTGCTGTTACACAAAAGCAAAGCTGGGAGCACTGACAGTGAGGGGAGTAAAAGTTACCACGAAAGAACTGTGATTTGTTATTTTCCAAATGGTTTGTACAAAATCAAGTTGATCTTGGTAGATTCCTGTTTTATAAATCCAAATGTATTTTTTGCTGCTGGCATAACACATGGGTTTTGGAGCAACAATTATCTATCCATCTTCCCAGAGGGGACCTTCTCCATCACATTGACCTTGGGAAGCCTTTAGCCACAGCTCAGGACTCTTTAGGCTCTGGTTAGGACTTTGCTACCTAGAGCATGATTTTTACCTATCAAGATTAGGGAACTTCTGCAGCCTGTCAGTCTGGATACCACATGTACCTATATCGAGCTGGAATTAACTGCACAGAGCTTGTGGTTTCCAGCGCAGTAAATCCCATCTGTAAGGGTTTTCCTATGAAGGATGCAAGGATCTGTGTGTCTCAGGAGTCAGGCACTGCACATGGCTCAGGGTCCTTTCAGACTGGGAATCCAGGGCACAGGCCCTGAGGTCTCGTGTCTGAATATGTCCCTATCCCACTAACTCATGGGAAAGAGGTAAGGGAGGCAAGGTACACTACTGGCAGCAGAGCTGCCCTGGCTGCCCTCATTCTAGGAACAGAGGCATTTTTTGCATAGGGTATTCCATGACCCATGCACAGTAAACCCACACAGGCAAACTAACAGACACTGTGTGCACGACAGGTCTCATCTTTGGAAGCACAGGGTGCACAGAATCTCACCACTCCCCTGTCCTCCACCATCTTGGCTCCAACATGCTTCATACCTCCAAGAGGAACAATAAAACTGATGGTGGACTGGTGCTGTGTAAGAACAAAGCCAGTAAATTCCAGCTTTGTGAGGCTTTTTTTTTGTGCCTCAATGAAATCAAGTGAAGACAAACACAAATAGAACTGCCATTACAAAAATAGGATCTTGCATACTAAACCTCAGCAAAGCTGCGGTTGGATTTCTGTCAGGGAGCGCTTTAATCCCCCTCACCACCAGGGAATGGTTTTCAAGTTTCCACTACAAATACACCCAATATCAGTCAGTTATCTGCAATTAAAAAATCCATTCCTCCTGTTCAAGCCACCTAAATATGGGCATTAAAAAACAAGAAAGAGAATTCAATAAAGAGAGCATAGGAGAGATTGCACCCTCCCCTCTGCTTCCCGTAAATCAAAGCAGCACTGTTGCTGGCCAGAGCATCTAGACTAACTTTACAACACTTGAATATCTGCCTGGTTTAGTATTTGGGCCTTAACTGCAGAGCACTTTAGTGTCAGCAAGGCAATGAATACAGCATCATATAATTAAATGTATTCACCAGGAAAGTAGCAAGGAGAGTAAAAAAGATGATCATCAACCTCTGAACATGGGTTTTTTAATACAGTCAGCACTTTTCACCTAATAAAATATCACAGAACACATTTATCCAGGAGGGACCTCTCCAAAAATAGGAGATTGGATTTAGACTGGCTAAAACAACTCCTACATCATTTCCTCGGGACATTTCATCAGGTGAGATGGTGCATCATACCTGAGAGGACAACCTCCCACAGGCAGGCTGTAATGGAGTACAAGCAGCACAGCCATGCACAGCTCAGGAGACATGATGGAGGCCAGTGTTCAGCTAAATCAGATGATGTTCAGAGCTTGGCCAGCCCCAGCAGTTGGCTACAGAAGGGCAAGATATGAAAATAAACTCCTAATTCTGCAGGAGGTTGTTTATGGAGCAGATATTTCAGGTGGAAATGAAGACATCTGTAATACATGGGTTTAGATTTAGTTAATAGGAAGATAGATACTCCATCTGGAGTACTGCATCCAGCTCTGAGGCCCTAACACAAGAAGGATGTGGAGCTGTTTTCTCCACAGACAGAGGAGGCCACAGAGATGCTGTAGGGGCTGGAGCAGCTCTGCTCTGAAGCCAGGCTGAGAGAGCTGGGCTGGTTCAGCCTGGAGAAGAGAAGGCTCCTTAAGGGGAAACTTTGGAGCAGCTCCAGTGCCTAAAGGGGCTACAGGAAACCTGGAGAGGGGCTTTGAACAAGGGCCTGTAGGGACAGGACAATGGGAATGGCTTAAAGCTGAAAGAGGGGAGACTGAGATGAGCTCTTAGGCAGAAGTTCTTCCCTGTGAGGGTGCTGGGGCGCTGGCACAGGGTGCCCAGAGAAGCTGTGGCTGCCTCATCCCTGGCAGTGTTCAAGGCCAGGTTGGACACAGGGGCTTGGAGCAACCTGTTCTAGCGGAAGGTATCCCTGCCCGTGGCAGGGGTTGGAACTGGATGAGCTTTAAGGTCCCTTCCAACCCAAACCATTCGATGATTCCATGTTTATAAAGAAATCAGACCTTCAGTTTCAGTATTTTTTCTGGACTTGAATCTTTAAGCTTACCTACACCAAGCAAAATATTCAACTACAATGAAACAAACCCAGTTCCTACTTTCTATTGCTTTCCTGGGGTCTAGCTTAAATACTGATGAGTGTTCAAGTGTTCAGTACAGGGTTTAAAAGCAGGTGAAGTTAAAAGTTGAAGATACCCCAGACAGTTGTTAGGGCAAAGCACTATCTTGTCTTTTGGGCACCAAACACATCATGAGCACAAAGCAGCTTCCGTCTTTACACTACGAGATCTCACAGTGGATGTGGCTGGGACTCGGGGTTAGATTCAGTCCAAGAAGACTCTGTTCCTGCTCCAGCAGAGCCACTTGGGATGCAATTCAATCCCAAACACCACAGCACCAGGCAATGGGAAGGGGAATATTTCACCCTCCCTCTTGCTGATACAGAGTGGAAAAACAGAGAGCAAAGCAGCACTCAGAATAGATGTAACAGTAATAAAAGAGCTTAGGACAAGGAAAAATGACTTAAGAGGAAATGGAGAAGTTTCTACTCAGAAGCTACCTGAACTTAAAAGGTACCATTTCAGTCACACCATTGAACACAACCAATTGCTACAGCCTGGAGAGTACAGAGACTGCAAAAGATGATGAACAGCATCAGTGGGATGATGAAATGCCGTGGCCAGGTCAGGATGCAGATGGGTACAGAGAGAGCAAACAAAACAGTCCTGGCTGAGCCAAGGGAATAGTCAGCACAGGGAACTTAATGCTCTCTTACAAATACCACCACAGAACCTCAGTGCACCAGGAATTATTTTAATGTACATTATTAAGTGAATGGTTTAGTGTTATATGGCAGAGCAATGCTCTGCACTAACAGTTTTAGTTTATTCATTTTAATAGCTTTTGTCCTTTCCCAGCTATCTGGTTGATCTCCTGTTCAAGCCAGTGTGTGCTGTGCTACTTTTGGGGCTCAGCAGGATATTTTGACAAGGAAGATTCACTCATCCATTCACCTGTGGACTCAACAAACTACAGGTACATTCAAGTTTGATTACCACTGACATGTGCCACTGCTGGGGAGGGCAGATTCTGGCCCTGCAAGAAACCCATGTGCTTATCTTCCACCTAAAGAAAAGTGCCTGTTGCCAGTGTTGCTCACTCATACACACGAAGCACCAGGGTGCTATCTGAGGTGTGCAATGGGCCCCAGCCTGTTTCCAGAGCAGCCCAAGTTGTGTAACTGTTCTTGGTATTTAGTTCAAGCAGCTCTTAAAAACTTTACCAGTAAGTTCCAAACGACAGGGTATTAATTAGTGCATTTGCAGAGGGACAGATTCAGCCCAAGTGCATGAAAGAAACCAAACAAAAATAATCTTTCCAAGCCCCACTTCCCAGGCTCGTACCAAACAACGCTAACAGTTTTATTTCTCCAGCATCTTAATGTCTCCCTGAGGGCAAACTGCAGAGAAACCCTCTTAAGGAGCACACATTGTCCTTGGATTAGCTTAAACAGGACTGCCAGTCATCCACAGAAATCAAGAAATGATAGTTTTGCTTTCAGACGTGAGCAGGTCCCTGCTCCCCTCCCACTATGGGGAGTACAGTGAGCAGTCAGATGATCCCAGAACGGTTTTTCATGGTTAGACATACTGTCAGGCTGTTATTTTGTAAGTATATTTAGTCTCTTAAAAAAGCCCCAAAGCTATTCTTGTAGGGAAAATAAGGCCTCTGTTAAAAAAGACTGCACCAAGTTTCTGGGGGGTATTTACTCGCTCTAAACAGAGCCAAGAAAAGACTGATCAGAACACTTTGGCCAGCATACGAGAGGCAACTCTGCGTAATAGCTGTTAATTTAACTAAATCACCAGTCAGGAGCAACAGAAGAACCTTTTCCCTTAGCTGCCAGAAGGTGCCATCCCATTCAAAGGTGTTTGACAATGACCCACCTACTGGTCTGTCCTTTTGTTATAAATGAGGAAGTCAGAGATGTCGTGCCATGTGTTGCTATCGTCGTACAGGTAGGTCATGGAGGACTGCAGGGAGGGCTGCAGGGTGTGCCGATGGTACTCGAAGAGCCACAGAACTGTGCCCCAGATCAGAGCAGCAACAAGTGGAAAGGGATCCTGCTTTGGCTGTGGGATATAGCCCTTCTCCACTGCCAGCCGAGACAGGCCAAACAGGATCCGGGACAGCAGGTACATGATGATCTGCATGAGAGAAAACCCAAACAGCATGAAGTAAGCACCCTGGGCAGGTACCCTGGCCAAGCTGAGTGATGCAGAAGCGATAAGGCTGTAAGAAGGGTGGAAAGAGTTTATCCAGCTTAAAAGCAAACACATTGTAAGTTCATGTATCAAGTAATCTTTCTAGCAGGAGATGTTTGTGTCCTCCAAATCCTACTTTTCTGCCTGGGCTCTAATTTAGTAATAGACAAGTTATACTTCATACATCTTTGCAGTTGCACAACTTCTGTCCTTGATCAGTTGTTACCTCAGATGCTGCTGATGATGTAACAGTCACAGAGCAGCTATGTTCGCCTCTCAGGCAGGGACAAACTCAGAAGTGTGGACACATCCTAACCCCAGCCTGACTGATCCTCCCGCAGGGCACTGCCTAAGTAAAACACTTGATTAAGCTACATCTGTGTGTTTTACTGACTGATAAACCTGTGACTGTGCTAACAACCAGCTTTCAATCAAACATCCCCTGAGCAGCTTTTGTTTAACCAGGTTAGTGTAGCTCAATAACTGACTGTGCTCTGCACCTGCAGCATTCACAACAAAGGGTTTAGCCTGTGAGTAGGCAGAGCAGGAGCACACACAGTTGGTTACCACAGCCCAGATGACAGGGGGAACCCAACAGCTCTGGATTGCGTGCCTGTCTGCCTTCCTAGGCTTACAAGTGCAGCTCTAGAGGTAAAGCTGGGCTTTTAGTGCTCACATTGCACACACCTTCCACAGAGGCACACAACCACCTCTACAACTGGAGTGTAAAGCAGCCAAAACAAGAACCTGTGTGAAGAGGAACGTGGTAAAAGAGTAACTCCACAGTTCAAGAAACCCAGACACATGCCAGGCTACAGCAACCACTTCCTGGCACATGACAATTTATCTGCTGGGGCTTTTGGGCAAGGAAACTTTGAACCAACACATTTACCTGGCTGTTGATGGGGTTGTTGTCACCAAACACCAGCCAACCCCCAATGCAGGCTGCAAAGAAAGAATGAAATGGGATTTTCTTCCCCTGCAGACGGGACTGCAATGCCATCAGCCCCTTGTAGGTGAACACAAAATAGGCCAAGTTCCGGGAATGAGTGTACGTAGCCTGAGCAATCGCCTTCAACTTCTCTCTTAAACTGAAGGAAAGAAACAGACAATTAGGAGGGCACAAAGGCAGGACCATTGCAGCCACCCAGCCTGGACACTGCCCCTCTGACAAGGACTGACAGCACGGGCACCCGGAGAACATCAGGTGAGGGAGCAGAAACCTATTCACCTCTGGCTCATTCATCATAATAGAGCTGACTTAGACTGTGACTGTGCTGCTGTCTAATTCTATGACTAGAAATACAGCAAATTCATAAAATACATAGAAATTCATCAGAACACAGCTCTTCTTAGACTGTGATGGTGCTTCCGTCCAATTCCATGACTAGTCAAGCAGCTTTTTCTTTGATTACTGCCTAGGTGCAAACCTCTGGCATAAGTGGGGAAAGCCAAAACACGCAGTGCTATGGTTTGGCTTCCCTTATTGGAGCTGACAGCAGATTGCTGCTGTTTGCATCTGCTAAATTTCTCCTCTGTCCATTGGTTCTCATCAACCATTCTACAAGTGGTTCAGTCCATGACTACATGTATTTGGTGTGCATACGAGCTGTCCTGCTTAGCTGTCAGAACAACAGACTAAGAACATGGCTCATGCATCTTTCTGCTGTTTAAGCCCTTATGAAGCATGAAAAACTGAAAGTTTGGATGAAAGCATTCTAAGCAGTAATACAAACCCACAGAACTAGGGTCATACCTTCCACTCTTGAATAGGAAAGTCATCACCAGGGCATGTGGGGCACGAACTTTTGCTCCATAACTGCAAAAGTGAATAGATATATCAGCATGTTTGCATTATAGAATCCCAGACTGGTTTGAGTTCGAAGGGACCTTAAAGCTCATCCAGTTCCAACCCCTGCCACAGGCACGGACACCTTCCACTAGAGCAGCTTGCCCCAAGCCCCTGTGTCCAACCTGGCCTTTAACACTGCAGGGATGGGGCAGCCACAGCTTCTCTGGGCACCCTGTGCCAGCGCCTCAGCACCCTCACAGGGAAGAGC
>JANHGB010015328.1:16682-27723 GCA_026283785.1 Coracopsis vasa | reverse complement strand
AACTTCAGGGATTCTAAGAAGAGAGCCTATTAATATTTTTGAGGAAGAAAATACAGTGGAAGGTAACAAAGAATCAAAATGATTTTATAGCAAAGGCTTTAACTTTTGTTATTCGCAGGACAGAATAGCTGGTCTACCTCCCCTCCCTCCTTCACTCTTCAAACAATACTTTTCAAGGAAAATGCTGGTTAAAATGCTGGTTCAAAATGGTACCAAATGCACTTTTTCAGTAAAATTCCAACTGACAAGGTTTCGGAAGGGCAACAGCAAGCTGTCAGTAAAAGGATAGGACAATTAGGTGGAAATGCTACTTCATGTCAGCTTCTGGTACAACTAATGACATTTTGCACTTAAAAAAGATGCAACTGAGTCCTGAGTGACACTGGCCATGGATACAACTGGCATAATTCCACAGACTTCAGAGAAGCTGCAGCACCTAAACCAGCAGGCCATCACACAAGTGGTCATAAATTGCCCATGAGATTTTTTCATAGCTTTACAAAACCAAGGTTATACTGCTTTGACTAATGTTTAGTCAAGGTCTGTATGAAGACGGTATTGGAAATTCAGTTCAGGTCTTACTAGCACTCAGACAGGGGTTTGGCTAGGCTGATGGTTGAGGTACTTGCATATCAGTTGTGATCTTCCTACGTAGATTATTAACTATAATACACAAAACAATGGTTCTGTCTAAAACTGAAGTCCAGAAATCTCCACTCAGCTGTCACTTAAACTACAGAAACATAAACTTGAGGGGGATCTTACGGTTTGACCTTGAAGCTTTATAATTACCCCTGAATAAGCCCTCAAATTACATCCCTCTGGACCAGGCTGACAGCTCAGCTCAGTTGAGATCCATTGACTAGATGATACTTCATGTATCTTCTTTCCTCAGGAGATTTTTTAACTCGTCTAACTGCTTCTAACCATTGGCTGTTTCTAATTCCCTTGAAAACACTGCTGCTGTTGTTCAAGTCACTAGCTTTTTTTCTTGTACACATTAGTTCAATTATTAGCCTATTTAGATAGTTTTGAGCCCTAGGTGGAGAGTTGGGGAGTTCTTTCATCCAGGAGTACTCATATACAAGTAGATCTGTACTTCCTTCTTCCTCTACAGAAAATAAAACTGAATTTTACATTCAACAGGAATTATATTAAAAAAGGAGAAACAGGCCTTTGAGCAGGGACCAAATGTAATGAACATCTTAAATGCTGAACTGCTGGGTTATCCATCCTTTCTGACTTTGTGAAAACTGAGCTTTTTTTCTGCACAAAGGTACTGCTCTGAAAGAACAACAACATTTCCCACCTCCTGAGTATCCTTGTGTCTTGCAAGCCTTGTGTCTTGGGCACTCATCTGAAAGATAAAAGATCAAGTTTGAAGTTCAGACAAGAGGGAATTGAATGTGCATTCTTACCACTTGGCTATTGCACAGAAAGTAAAGACTTGGTATTTCCTTCAGCTGTGTTTTTAAAGAAAACTACATATGCTGCTCAAAAGGACAAGGTACCTAATTTCAACAAGGGGTGTTTGCTAAGGATCTGGGGTTCTCAGAGGCAGCTAAGACCCAGAGTAAATTAATATTTAGGCATTTAACTTACTGTTGCATACTTGTTGATTGACTAAAAGAGGATCCCTGTTCAGCCTGTTTGCTACTTCAATCCCAGTACGCAAGAGTTAACCCTCCCTTAGACTGCACAGGGTACCTAATGAAGGAGGTAGGAGCTCTCTTCCACAAGATTCAATTCTGGATTCCACTCAGTGTGCCAGGACCTTGAAGGACAGCCAGCCGCTGCAGCACTGAACCCTCAGACCCAGCTTGTCATTCCTCACATTCACAGGAATATGGTTCAGAGTTGGGACTTTCTGAGGTTTTTGTTAGGTTTGAGATTTTCTGTTTGTTTGTTTTGAAGTCCTTAGAATGGAAGTGTCGATTTATATTTCCTTCCTAAAATAACATGGTCCAGGTTTCCAAATGAGCAGATGTTCATCTGCTGTCATTCAGCATGTACAAGACCTACACAGTTTTTGTATAAAAACCTCAGTCTGTCCAGAGATGTAGAAAATGGCAGAGGCTCCAATGAGACAGAACCAACAGTTATTCTTAGAAAGCCTGACATGGTATGTTTAGTGAAAAGCACCTCCACCTCATGAATATTCCAGGAAGCTTTGACCCCTTCAAAATTTTCTATAGTGAAAAATGCCATTTTTCTATCAGCTATTTTGTTTTGACTTATCTGACGCTTAGATGACAGAGAAACATCGCAACACATGCGGTATTAACTACTGATGCCATTAATTATTGATGACATAAATAGGCATTTTTTTTTCTATTCTAAGGTATCCAAATATATTCAGATGGTCTCAGCATAGCTGAAATAGAGCATAGTGATAATATGAAACAAAGGCTTAAAGAGCTGAAAAATGTAATACTTCTTTCAACTGCAGGAAAGGCACAGACTATGCTGTTGGTCTGAAAAAGAACTTATTTGGACACTCATACAGAACTGACATTTAAAATAAATATTTACGTCAAGTGAAGAAACTTCATAAGTTAATATGGCATGAAGGAGATGCTGTACATTTGTGAATAGCTGAGATCCATGATCCCAAAAAAAGGATGAAAAATACTTGCTAAATTTCCCTGGATTATTACAATACAAATACAAATATACTGTCAAGATGGAACTTATCTTTTTCTTTAAGTCTTTAAAAAAAATATAAAAAAAGCATCTTCCTTGCAATGTGGATAACAGCATGCAAAAATACCTGAACATTGACTTCAGACATAGACTCTTGGTACTTTCTACAGAATCCTGGCCAGACTTTGTAATACATAAGCATCAGTTCCAAAAGAACATCAGAAAACTAAAAGCTTTATGTGCTATTCTGGAATCCAGGAAAAAATGTGTAGCCTTAGGCATTGTATTTAAATTAGTCTTCCAAGATCCTCATGAATGTTAGCTCAGACACAGTTTATCTACCAGGGGGAAACCAGAGATTCAGTTTCACTGCCAACTTTCTTAATAAACATGAGCCACTGGCATTGTCCAAAATAGAACAGATAAGCAGAAGTTGCACATCCCACTCATTACTATGCTATATTAAAGCTTATCACAGTTGAGAGAACAACATTTCAGAAGTTATTTACAGTGATGTGAACAATTTAATCTATAAACAAACGAGCAATAAATATCCTCATTCAGGAGATTAAAAAAAAAAAAAAGAAGGTTTTTTTTATAAAGAAGTCAAAACATTTTTTTCAAACCTTAATTATAGAACAAATGTTAGAGTTTTGGGTGTGCTTAGCAGGGTTATTTATTTGATTTATATTTAAATTACCTGGTGCTTGTGTGCATGCTAGGAAAGACTCCATTGCTCTTACACCATACAATACCTGAAGGATATTCCAGCTGATGAGGACTCCTAAAAGAACTTGATGCAGTAGAAATGTTAAAATTTGCTTGGTTTTCACCCTTCTCACAGCAATTAACATCAGACTGTAACAACACAAAATTAGTAGTATTAATTCCAATCTTTTCCTAAAACAATGTATTTTATGTTATACAGTCTAAACTCAGAGTACTTACATTTTATATAGACTCATAAACTAAATTTTTTTGTTGGGTTCCCCAGAAAAGTGTCTGGCAGACAAAGCCTGGGCATTTAAACACACTCTGAATCCTAGTAGAGACCTGTAACCAGATTCACCATAGAGACCTGTTTCCTCCCCAGTCAGATCAACAGGAGAAGGGGACCACTACCAGATCCCGTTACCAGGAATAAACACTTTTGCCGGTGAAGACTGCTATAAAATCAAAGGCACATGATTTGCAGATTATCGTTTAACTCCCAGGTATTTGTGAAACACCTATGCAATTTGTGAACCATGTCTTTAGGTCTATTATATCCTGAAGATCATCTTTGTCTTCTCTTGGGGAGAGACTAAGACTAAAACCAAAAGAAGTGGTAGAGTTGAGCCTGCAGAGGGTACCTGAGGCCCTTTCCTTTACTGAACTACAGCCTGTATTCTCACTAGTTGGATATATTTTAGAAGAGACAGACATATCAAACTACCCTTTATCAACTTTATTTAGCATGATTGCATGTGCAGATATGCTAATTGTACAAATAAATAACCTGCAAGTAGTTTTCTTCACACAGATCCAGATACTTAGGTTGTAATAAATATCAGTGTTTAAAAAAATGTTATGTGACACATATTTGTACCTTTCTCAATCAATGACATATGCTACCAACCCTGAGGTGTCCTATATTGCTTAATGAAGTGTATAGGTGTGAAAGTTAGGAGTGCATTTTCAAATGCATTCCCTTTTACTGTCCAAGGAAACTTCCAGGAAAACAGCACTGCTTTGATTTACATGTCGGTACATATCAAAATAAACCATCAGTATTTCTCCTTGTGTCCAAAAAGCTGAGAGGGTAGCATTTCAGGAGGCAGTAACTTAGCAGACCTGAAATATCTTGATGTAATGCTAAGCAAATGATGCATTTTGGCAGTAAAGCCATATCTGTGACTTTGTGAAAATCTTAGAAATAGTAACAGAATGAATACCATTTTCCTGATCTTTACTCCTACAGATTCTCTTTTTTTTTTTTTTAATGTAAAATGTATTTGAATTCTTGAAAGTCATCAAACTATTTTTTGTTCTTTACTTACAGGCGACTCTAACATGGATCCTCTGATCACTGCTAATTCTTTTTTTTCTAAATGATAAAACAAATGACAAAGAGAAATGAGACAAATCTGAATTTTCGTGAAAATTCAATAGGCATTATTATTTTCCTATTTTTTAGCTTCATTGGATATCTTTTTCATCTACCCACTAATCTAACTTTCTTTGCATTTTGTTTTTACTTAAATAAACATTAAACAGACTTGCCTACAGTAAGCTCTCTTGTTTTATTCTCTTTGCTCTCCTTTCCTGTACAATAAGTCCATTAATTTTTAATATTTTATTTTCTGAGTTTCTCTTTTGTTATTTGATTCTTAATGAATTCTCTCTTAAGCTTACAATATCAATGCTTATTTATTATGGATGTATTGTACAGAAACATTTTTACTGTGATTTGATTTTTCATCACAAGACCTTGAAGTTCACTTTATATAGAAGAAATCAAAAAAAAATTCCTTGGTAAATAACCCATGCAAAATAAATATAGATAAGTCAGGGGAGAGGAAAGAAACACAAAACCAAAACTGAAAAATGACTATTACAGTAAATTGGGAAAATCTCTTTGGAAACAAAAAAAATGCATTCTAGAAGGCAATCTCCATTAAACCAGGCATTCTTAAGTTTTTTTGTTTTGGAATCCAGTTGGATTCTAGGACAAATTACTTAATTTTCTGCTTTTATAGTTACACCAGAAAAATCAGCAGGACTGCTGCATCCCCTTAGTATTTGTCTAATTTATATTCTGTTTAAGAATGTCATTATTAAGAAATATAAGGAGCAGTAGAGCTCTAGGCATTGATCTCCACCTGCTTAGGACACATTAATAAGAGTGCTATTACTGAGACACAGGTGACTAAGTCAAAATTCTACAGCACTCGTCTGGTATCTGGTCTCGCTAATGCCTTCTTTTTCTGTGTTTTTCTGTCTGTGCATGGTAAGATGGGTATGAAAGAAAATGCAAAGGAGCAGTTTGCCTGCTGGTGACCAGGCAGGTATTTTGAGGCAAAGGTTCCATTTTAGGAAAGTTTAACATTGATAAATATTTTGAGCTTCTACAATTATTGCAACATCCTAAATATGGAATAAAACAGTAATTTCAGACAATATCTGTCTCAAAGTGTTTCTTAAATAACTATATACTCCTGATTTTAAAATCCATTACTTATGGTTTACCCTAGTAGGAATTCCAGCCTTTGCATCACAGGTTTGGTTTTATATGATCTTGGCCAAGTTGCTTAACTGTCCTTAGCTACTGCACTTTCCCAACAAACTGGGGGACTGTCAAGATGAATTAATTGACGAGAAGCACCAAATGGAGGCTGTATTACTGGATTGTAGGCAGATTTTGGGGCTAGAGTAGTTTTCAGAACAGCTGAGTAACATTAAAAGATGTCAGCATTGTTTCATTGCATAGCTGGACTATGAAATAAACAGAATTAATGAATAAAGAGTTGGAAAACACCTTAAAAAGACTTATGTGCTGTTTTACAGTGACAGATAATTAAAGATTTTACAGCACTTAGTAGATCAGCCAGGTTCCTCTGTATTATACTGTCAGTCACTGTCCATCTGTGAGTATAACTTAAAAAGTTACTGTATATTTTCTTAACGGGATAGAACAAACCCATTCTGTAAGAAATTAAATATTGGGGTTTTTGGGGTTTTTTTGGTGGTTTTTTGGGTTTTTTTTTGTCTTTTGACAGGATCAGTATATTTTTAGATAGCCACTTGCCTGATTTTGTAGAACAGTATTTGATATCGCAGAGAAGCTGTGATGGAAACAAACATTCTATTTCTTTCCCACCAGAAATTATGAAAGAGTAGATGTTTTCATTTGGCGAAGCTGTTATTTTAGCTGGAATGGATTCATATTCTCCTGACTATCCTGACTTCTGGATAGAAAATGATACATAAAGCTCAAGAGAAAACTCAGCTGGAAATTCTCCATTCCCTTTGTAGCTTGAGCCAGAAATTCACTCTGGGTCACAGTCATACCTTGCTCAGAGCACACACCAAGCCCAGTCATGCTGGAGCACATCTGTGCAGCTTATGTCCCCTCACCAGACTGTCACTGGATTTTCTATTTGAACAGAATTCCACATGAGAAAAATTCCATTTAGTGTTGAATTTTGGTGTGACAACCTTGCTAAGCACTAGTTCATAATTAGTGTGGGCAATTTTAGCAGTAAAGCAGGAGATAGCTATGCATCCTTTGAGTCTTATCTTTATCACACTATTTGTGTTCTTTGTACTAACTCTGAAGAGTCAGGATAAAAATGGGGGTTTTTACACAAAGCTGCCCTGAAGGAAGAATATTTGAAGAAACTGTTCCGTTCCTCTGTCTCAGCAGTGATTCTTTGTCACTTCTCCTTACTTCCTGAGAGTTAATTGTAACCATTTCAGCCTAGATATAAGTGACGCAAGTCTGGTCTGAGTAAATAAATCTCTTCCTCTAAACCTGGTTTTATCTTGCAAGTTTGGTTTTGCTGCCTCCTGAAAAGCATATAAAGACTAAGAAAGATAATTCTGTGTGTGTATGTGTGATTTTTCAGTTCGCACAAGTGTGATTTTTCACGCTTAACGTGGGTCTTCTTTCCTCATGAAGGCAACTGAGAGGTGAGTGGATGTCCTAGAAATTAAAATTGGTTTGAAACTTGAGGGAACTGAACACTAATCTCAGTCTAGCTAAAACTTTCCATGTAACTGGAAGTCACTTCAGTGCTTCTGTGCCACAACTGCAGGTTTGTCAGCCTGTTCTTACTCCCCTGTGACTCACAGGAGTAATTTTTAGCTGATGATTTCCAGCTGCCTTTGCAAACCCTTTGTGCCAACTTCTGCTTTCATTAAAAGCCTTCCTGTGCCATACATCTCATTCATACACATTCACACCCACTCTCATTTCAGATTTTTACAGTCATAGAGTCAATGCAGTAAGGAATTATCAAAATTACTCTTCATGCATTGTAAGCACTAATAAAGATGTGCTCCTTTCACGATCTGCTTTTTGCCAGAGAGTATGGAATTTAATGCCTGTGTAGGCTGAGATTTTGTACAATTTACATTCATTTGCTGAAAATGTTTTTACCTCTTGGGTAAACATTATCAGGAATAATCCATGTTTTTCCTTCAGACAAGGTCATTGATGAGAAATGAACAGAAATGCTGTCAGCTCCTGAATCAACGTAACAGTTTTGACTAGTTGTTTTATAACATGCTGCTTTGCCACAAAACAAGACAACCCGTTTGCCAAATAGGAGCGAGTGTAACAGTTGTTACCTTTCAACAACTTTTCATTTCTGATCAAAAGATAAGGAGGTAATTTTCTGAGATCTGTTAATCCAAAAAAGCTTAGCTGCTAATAGTTCCCAGAATCCTTTCTATGTGTATGCCATGTTCAGTTTTTGCAATGATCAAAAGTAAGGGAACTCTGCTGATCAAAAATAAAGGAACATGTTATTTTGACACTTCAAGATAAACTTTGCCTTCTGCGCTGATGAGAACTCAGAAATTGTACATCACTCTACTCCAATTCAGTTCAAGTATATTAAATGCAAATCTTCAACCTTGTAAAACATCTACAGGGAGAGAGGACTTTGCATTCTCCTTCAGGAGGAGAATGGGATTTCAGATGTTGTAAATTATGTATGGCCAGATAGTATGTAAGAAAAATATTTAATGTTTACACTTAACCTGAAAAAAACAGAAATGCGAATCTTGCCTCAGGTAAATAGTAGCTCTTGACAGAATAGATTTACTAGTCACAGGCAGAGTTCATGTTTGCCTTTTAATTTTTGGTGGGGAGTGAGGATTGAAATAACCACTGAAGAATGACTGCATGTTGGCAGCAAAGAAGATTTCTCTTCAGTATCACAGAATCATAGAATGGTTAGGGTTGGAAAGGAACTTAAAATCATCTAGTGCACTCAGTAGCCACCTCTGCAGGAAGATATTTCTGTATATACCGATACAACCCTGCCACAAATGCTACCCTGTACTTGGATGGTTACATTTCCACAGAACATTGCAGATATTAAATTCATTTTTAAAAATACTCACAAAAACATTACAAGTATCTGACAGAAAATGCCTGCATGAAAAAAGCCTGTGACATTCCAAGTATATGAGAAACCAGTCCTGACCTTTCACTTTGTATTGGTCGATCAAGGTGAATAGCAGCTTCATTTATATAAGTTCTCCAGTAGGACACTAACTGTATTATCCTGCATAGTTTCTATGGTAAAAGACCAGTTAATTATTTGGTCACATTTCTGAAGCTAGTCTGGCACCTGCAGATACTGCTTTCTGTTCACCTTCAGATTTATTTAGCTGTCTTGGAAGAGAGAATAAAGGTCCCTCACAACATGGTGATTACTGTCATGGGGTTGGTGGTGGACTTCCAGTTTCTAATCACTGGAGGGGCTTCTTCTCATTTGTTCTAACAGACGGATCTGACAGAGCACAGAAAGGGGATTTTTTTCCTTTGTAGTGTATTTTTTTCTTTCCAGATCAGCAAGTGGAACTGGTAAAATGTTTATGCCAGAGTCTTTATTTCTAGGAAACTGCATGTGTGGACTGACCAGAGTTGCTCATGAAATTACATCTATTTCATATTCTATTTCTAATATCTTTCTCTCTATGTATAGATATAAAACCTTATGCCCTCTTTTTTGTGTTTGAATCATCTATCATTTACCTCATCATGGAAACTTCTAAATTAAACTGTCCTCATTCCTGTTTTTAGGAGCTGTTGTTGTGGATATCTTACTAAATCCAGTAGAGCTCTACTTACTTAGAGCTATACTTACTTGCCAAGCTGTGTGTAATTTTGCCTCTAGTAGCTCAGCATTACTATGTTCCCTCCTGCCTCTTGTCTCTCTGCTCATTTTAATCCTGTTCTCTTGGTTTTCATCCGTGTGTGCCTGGAACTATCTTTCTGATCTTGTATGCAGGCATCCTTTCTCTTCCTTTGAATTCCTTCTGAAACATTTCTTCAGACAATTATTTCTACCCTTTATTTATAATCAGTGATCTCTCCTGAACTGTTGTTTCTTGTCTTGTCTTGTTTTTATCTCATATCAAATTATAAGATCTTTGAGTAAGGGAATATGTCTTGCTATGTCTTTGTAAAATGCTTTATAAACTTATTGTGACAGCAATGATAATTCATGGTGTATTTCCACTCAGATCAAGGAATTACTACTTACTTATTCTGCGGAGATACGTTCCCATGGGCTAGTGAATTCAGGTTTATCGGGGCATTAGACTATCCTGATGATTAGAATTTGCTATTGTGATCATCAGAAGTAGGTGACTTTTCTTTGCATTAATTCACTAAAGTTCCTCCTGACCTGAATACGTCTGTCAGTGGTACTGATTCTGCTGAAGTACGCTGGCTTCCTGCTATGATACTGAGGGGGAGGAAGTAGTCAAGAGGAAAGAGAGGAGGTTACAGCCTCTGCACGATTGTTAAACATGCCTTTTCTTTTTCTTTTTTTTTCCCATTGTACCTGAAAATCGATTTCTGTCAGAAGTTAAGAAAGGCGAAGCTGGCTGCTCCCTTCCACCTCCAGCCCCATGGCAAGCGAGCTGCACGGAAGCAACTAGAACTTTCTTCTAAGGCATCATTTTCTCAACCAAAATGCAGAAAGGCCAATTGTTCTCTGTGAATGAAAAGCTGAAGAAATATCCTGCTGTACAGTTTTAATGGCTGTATATGCTATTTGTTTTATACTGTATATCAGAAATTCAGAGCTCATGCCAAGAGATTTCTGTGACACGCCAGAGTGCATTGAAGTCAGAGTTTCACTACAGTTCCAAAAAGGGAGGTTAATAAATTACAATAAAACATTATATTTTACCTCCAAGTTGTCAGTGACTGAATGTTTAAATTGCAGCAACTAGGAAATGATATTTTTCTTTGTGGAAAACAATGGAATTTTTCTCCCCCGTATTACAGCATGATGTTTATAGCAAATCATGGGATACATTCAGTACTTTAAATATATTCTTCTAGTAATACATATTACAGTCTTCATTAAATTTTTAAGAATAGCTACAATATTTGCTGTGGAAACAGCTCTCTCCCCTCTAACCTGTTTCATCTTTTATCCATCAACAACAAACCAAGTTGAATCTCATCATAATATACCCACTTCTCTCTCCCTCTCTTGTCACCAGTACCAGTTTGTTACTCATAAATGGTGCTGGGTCCCTAATTTAAGAAACTCTGCATATAGAATCATAGAATCGTAGAATAGTTAGGGTTGGAAAGGACCTTAAGATCACCTAGTTCCAACCCCCCTGCCATGGCCAGGGACACCTCACACTAAACCATGTCACCCAA
>JANHGB010015327.1:0-14524 GCA_026283785.1 Coracopsis vasa | reverse complement strand
TACAAGTAAGAGCACGTATTTACAGATGGAAGTTGATAACATAACTGGCTAAAGGTAAAATTGGCAGGAGAAGTATTAAGCTGCAGCTCTGATCACTGTGCCTGGTGTTTATAGTGACGCTTCAGGTGTTGACTGACATGGCAAAGGAAAAGCAGAGAGGCAGCAGTTGAGGTGTCTTTGCAGTCACTCCATATCGTCTTTACAGGTAGATGTGAGCAATTGTAAGTCAGGCACAGTGCCTCACAAGAACCTGACTCTGGTTCTCATCACTCTTTCCACTAGAAAATGACACTTCTGATGCACATTGTAAGCTTTTCTGAAGCAAGTAACTCAGTGCTGGAGTCTGCTCCCAGCACATGGTGAAAGGGGAACCTCCTGAAAAGTAAGGCATTGGAGTGTGGGTAAAGGGAAAAGGCTGAAGGCAGAGGAAAGAATGTGTAATGCTTTTCTGCAGAGGGAATAATTTGGAACTGGGCTGGGCAGTGACATGGGAGAGGGATGGGGGGTGTGCAAAAGAAGCTGGAAAAAACCAAAGTGTGAAAGATTGCACAGGATGTCAGTTGAGGTTTGTGCTGTTTCCTCCACTGGTTTGAGTGGATAGCCAGTTACTAAGACTGGGGCTGTTCAGCCTGGAGAAGAGAAGCTGCATGGAGACCTCAGAGCACCTTCCATTGTCTGAAAAGGACTACAAGGATGCTGGGGAGGGACTTTTCATTAGGGACTGTCGTGATAGGACAGAGAGTAACGGGTTTAAACTTAAACGGGGTAAGTTCAGGTTAGATATAAGGAAGAAGTTCTTTACTGTAAGAGTGGTGAGGCGCTGGAACAGGGTGTCCCAGAGAAGTGGTGAATGCTCCATTGGGAGTGTTCAGGGCCAGGCTGGACAGAGCCTTGGGCAGCATGGTCTAGTGTGAGGCATCCCTGCCCGTGTCAGTAGGTTGGCACTGGATGATCTTAAGGTCCTTTCCAACACAAACCATGCTGTGAATCTATGGATTTGATGCATTATAATAAAATCCACTTTTTTGAGTTGCTGTTATTTACAAGAAGATGCACACCAGGCTCTGTTTTCCTGAAGGCCGTAGAGATGGCTCCCTTTAAACCCACACATACCGTCTGGGAAGGCCTCTCTGCATCCACTCCACTTCCCTGCTGAGGTTGTCTTCTCCCTGCATGCCCCATGGTGCAACAAGAGCTGCTTAGCAGCATGTAGTGGCCTCCCCATGACGCTGAGCTTGGGTATCTCCCCTCCTGGATCCAGGTCAGCAGCAGGGTGAAGAACCTTCCTTAGGGCTTACCTATGAGGCTGTGGGATGAAAAATCATGTTGTCCAAGCTCGCACTGATCCTCTGTGTGCTGCATCCCAAGAAGGCAGTGATGTCTAAGAGAACATATATAAAATATTCATATACTTTAGACATATGACTCATGTGAACCAACAGCTTCAGCTTGCAATTTGGTTGTCAGAAAAGATAGTCTTGTAAGTCACCTTCCAGAGAGCCTCCATGGTCTGTGTATGTGCTCTGGCTCTGTGTAAATACATATTTGCATAGAATCATAGAATAGTTAGGGTTGGAAAGGACCTTAAGATCATCCGGTTCCAACCCCCTGCCATGGGCAGGGACACCTCACACTAAACTGTGTCACCCAAGGCTCTGTCCAACCTGGCCTTGAACACTTGCCAGGGATGGAGCATTCACAACTTCCCTGGGCAACCCATTCCAGTGCCTCACCACCCTTACAGTAAAGAATTTCTTCCTTATATACAATCTAAACTTCCCCTATGTTCAATCTAAACATCCTCTAGTTTAGATTGGATGGAGCGACTGATTCTCTGTTGGGGCTGTTGCGATTTTGGGATCTCCTTCGGCAGTCATATTGGGAGAATAGGCATATTTTTTTTATTTTGAAGTGATCTTAGCACTCAGTTTTGAAATAAGCTAACTGGGCTCCCAGTATCTGCAAGTATAAGCTAGACTCCATGCCCAAATGATCAGGCGTTTGTTTTCTGTCATGTTATATGTATGTCTGGCAGGGTTAGTAAAGCCTGAAAAGTTCTTAGGAGCTGAAAAATGCTATAAAAATTCAAATTTATATTATATGGCAGAGAAGACTCTCTGGGCACCAGACAGTGATTTAGATGGAAATTTAATACCAGCCCATCTGATTTTCTAGAAAATCAAAATTCTACATTTCTTAACCTGAATACCTCAAACTTTATTGCTTTTGAAAGCTACTGCCTGACTGTTCTGTTGGATACATCTGTCTCATGGTTGTGTCTGCCTATCTTTGTGCTGAATTCTACAGTATTTTGCTCTTTTCTTCTTGATGAGGTTTTTTGGTAGCTATTACAGATGTAGAAAGTAGGGGAAAACAAAGGGGAAGTTTGAATCTTTAGAAGCTAGTAAAGTTCTCTCTGAAGCAATAACAAATTTCTTGCAGACACATTACCAATGGTCAAAGCCACGCTTCTTGCAATAATGTAAGCTTAATTAAAAGGTTAAATCCCTACTGTGGTCACTAAGAATCCCTATTTGAATAAATCTAGATATTGTAACAAAGTTTTTTCATTTCTTTACATTTTTGACTGAAGGAAGTTAATGTCTTGTGCAAAATATCATGAAGAAAATAAAATCTAAATTCCTTTGGTCTTAATTCCTTTTGGCCTTCAGGAAGGCTGCAGAGATGACTGTCAGCTGAATAACAATGTCATGGTACATTTTCTGTTGTTCTTAATTATTAGAAAATGAGGACAAAGCAAAACCCATCCTGGTTAAAATTAGATGCAGCCCAGATCATAAGGCAATCATGAGACACTGTTAACTTTGAAATGAAAGACATTATTATGAAATGATACACAGAACAAAACTCACAGACAATCTCAAGCAAATAGCTTGGTCTAGACACAGCAGTTTTATTATTAGGCGGAGAGGGATTTTTAAGTCCTGACCCAACAAATGGATTGATTGATTATATAAATAAATATTTTCCAGAGTTTTTTATGTGTAGAAGGCCAAATCCTCAGCTCAGCAACATCCAGCTGGGAATATGGCCTATTTAGAGCCATTTGATTATGCGTTTTCTGTCTTTTTTAGTACTTGATAAAGTGCTAGATGGATAGCCAAATACCTACATCACCGCATGTTTTCTGATGCAGTAGCAATGTTAAGTCCCCAAAATAAAAGTTCTTTTGTAAAAAATAAAACCCCACTTCTTTTTCCCTGCATAAACCACCTTTACAAGAGCAGACAAGTCACTAGTGCTGCATTTTCTCTCAATCCTGTGCTACTCAGCTGATAATACCAAAAAGGAAAACAATTTATTGGGTCTGGAGCTGTGATTTTCTGCTGAGGAAAAGGAATGTTCTTTGGGAACCAAACTGAGAGTTACAGCTCATTTTTATGTTGACAATGAGAAAGTGAGCATCATTTTAACTTTTCACTGACCTTTGCTGCAGTTGGATCACTGATCTAAAAGTCAGTGGCTATATATATAACATTATTCACATCAAACTATCATGTATAGTGTGGGAAAAACAGATTTTACTATTTATAAAACATCTCTGCATGAGAAGAGTTCTGCAAACATTAATCACAACTGTGTGAATGATTATCGACACCAAGGAAAATGCTCTTTTGTGAGTGATTCATCTCATCTCTGCTGCTCAGGAAAGGGTGGACTGCCCTTTAATGGTGTCATATGCTTGACCCTAACTACCCAAAACCTGAGATATTGGCACAGATCAACCTCACTCAGAAGCTCCTCTGGCTTTTAGGCCTTGAGATGAACAGTGGACAAGTGCTTCCCATTGGGAAGTGTGTTTATTTTTGGGCATGGTTACTTGGCTATTTGTCCTAGTTGCAACCTGACTAAACAGAAGTGAAAACTGCCTATGTGGGAATTTCCGCAACCTGTGAACATACATCTGTATTTTGGAAAGCTGATAATCTCCAGGTGGTGTTAAATTAGGCTGGTTCTTCCTCAGCTCCCTTGGGAAGGACTGTGTCATTTAATTTCCCTTGCTACCATGCAAATGATTACACTCAATGTTGAACATAGCATTAGTCAAATCCCAACTGCCAATAATACTTTGGCCATATACGTCCATGTTGTCGTAGATACTTTTCAGCTTTATTGGCTTATTAAAAGTGTGGCCTTATTAACTTTTTAAACCACTAAAATGATGATTAAATGGTACAGCAGAAAGTGTTTTGAAGAGTTTCTTTTACAGATGATTAGGTAGTGTTATGAGATGCGCTTTAGTTCTCTGAACGAATGTAGGATGATATCTCATTTTTGTACTGCCTGCCCTCATTTTTTTTTCTTTTTTAATATTATTACAATAGTGAAACATAGGATCTTAACAGTTTCTCTTCTTGAACTTTCCAACAAATAGAAGTGTCATGGAACCACTGCGAAAACGTTTCCTTAATTTCTAATTTCACTGTATTTACAACAAAATTCAGTACAAATTGATGTCCTACAAAGCTTGATGAATCAGACCCCAAACCACATAACATTAACAGGATGTCTATTCTCAAAGCTTCTGAAGTACTTTGTTGGAGCCAGTATTTTCCAAGTGAAGCGAATTCAGTTGTTGTACCAAAGTTTCTGAAGTGTTTCAGTTATTATGCTGATTGTGTGAATATCTTCAGCTCCCCAGTTCTTCCCACCTCACTAACTTTCACACATCACTGCTGCTCATTTGCAAGTGTTCAGCACTCACCTGGAAATAGGTCACATATCTGCATTTTCCAACACCCTTGCATACCTTCTGACAAGTCACTGCCTGCTATCAGAGTTGACCTGCCTGTGAAATAATTTGAACACCTGCACTTTAGATATGTATTGCCAAGCTGAACTAGCTAGCATCATATGCATAAGTGGTTAATCAGGTATTCTGGACCCATTCTGTTCCTTGTTGTGGCTTCTGAATGCTTCCTATTTCCCAGAAGTACCTTTATGTAAAAAATACTGACTTTGAAAAGTCTATGTGTGGCACATATTTGCAGTTCTACACCAAAAACGTGGAGATCCTTTTTTGTGTCCTAATATATCTGAAGTTGTGAAAGGTGTCATTGACAGGTTTCAGAACATAAACACTTAAGATGTGTTTATATCTGAAATTTCTATCCTATCATGTTTATTTTTATAAGTTTTCTGGTTTTTTATGATAAATCAGGAATCAGTATTTGGTCCTCATTAGTAGAATATACAATTTATATTACTTGTGAAAAAGAAAATGTAACCAGAAAAGTCCCAAAGGGGCATGAAAAGGACAAAACCCTTCAAAATATCCCAAGTGCAATTATTGCTAATATCTGTGTTTATTTATATCACTACACACAGGGTTTAACATTAAATTCTACTATTTCAAAAATGCTTAATCTGCTTTCATAGTGAATCAAATCAGGGATTTCCTTGACAAATGCAGACAAAGGAAAATCAACGTATCAGTCAACTGTTTTACTTCAATTGGAGTGCCAGTTTTAAAAATGATATTACAAGCTAACACATAATGCAAAACAAAACTAAAATGAAGATTTGAAATATAATATTTTGTTTGCTTTGTTTTCCCACACATTTCATTTTATGTTTATCATATGTTTATTTATTCCCTGTCCCCAGACAAGAGCTTGTTTCATGAACATTTTCACCTAAAATCCCTTTAACGTACTTATTTTAGATTTCTGTATATTAAAATAACAGAAAAAGAAGGCTTAGAGCAGAGAATAATTGTATACATTAGACTCGAAGGTCAAGAAGGGATGACAAAATAGTTTATTAGAGCTTTCATAGAGCTGAAAAAAATGGGCAAACATTTGGGCACACAGTCTCTACTATCAAATTAAATTTGTTTCTATCTTTAGACATTCCTAATCCATTTGCCAATTAAGCTCCAAAGAGAGAATTGGAAATAAAACAAAATAAAACAAATACAGGAGCTGATGAATTATGTTAAAATTTGCATTTCCCTCAAGGATGAATGAATTAATTCATAGGTATCCTAAAGTGCGATTGCCTATTGCTTATTGCAGAGTTTCTTGAATCTCTCTCTGATCTCTTCTGCAATCCCTTACATTTCCAAGTTTTGAAAGAATTTTAAAGAGGGGCTAAATTATTCCTAAGCTAGTTAAGCCACCTACAACTCATTAAGTGGAGAAATTCAGCACACACAACTGGTCTGAAGAACCATTCTGTTTCTTTAGCCTTATCACTTTCAGTGAAATTCACTTCACAATTTGGCACGTCTAAGGTGCGAGGCATAGGCTTAACAGTTAAGAGTTTGCATTCATCCCTTTGTGTGAGATGCTTTGCAAAAGCCATCATAGTGACAATTCATTTGAATAACATGAAATATTTAGTGAACCCAATTCTCTCTCCCTGTAAAATGGCCATTTTAGCTGAGCACAAATACATGTGTGGTGAGGTGAATATTGAGGGCAGACCTTTTTCTCCAGATATGCAGAAAACTGAATGCAGAACTTTCTTCTTCTGTGTAAAATATGGTCTTAATTTCCTGAGGTTCGTTAGAAGATCCCCAGATAATGCTGTGTCCAGAAAGCATGCCCATTTATGATCAACATCATTTGAATGAATGATCCCTGATAATGGAGGGATGTTTCCTATGCTCTCAGCCCTCTTAAATTCACAGTTGAGCTATGCTGTTTTCTGCCCTGCTCCAGCCGGGCAGCACTACCTGAGATGCCTCCAAGAGGTGCAAAGATCACTAGGAAGAAGCAGACCTAGAAAGGGAGTGGGAATGAAAGATCCACCTCCCCAACAAATAAATGAGGAAAGGGGGGTTTTGAACATTTTTGTGTTCTGCATTAACAGCACAGAATACCTGAAGAGTTAGGGAAGAAAATCAGACAGCTAGCAAAACCATCCAGAAGTTTCACAAAGACATGAGTGGCTAAAAAGAGTTCAGAAGTGAAAAAAAAGCAGCTAAAACTAAAATCCCTTTTATTCAATAGAGTCTTTCACAAACAACTCACGATTTGGTGGCTAGATGGAGGAATTTGCAACTCTTGGGAATGCCAACATATATAATTGTAGTATCAAACTCAAAAGATGCTGGTAAGCTGCAGAAGGAAAGTAAGGGCTTGAAGAACTGAAATATGTCAACGCCGTATGCAGATGTAGGAACAGAAGGAAATGAAACTAGCAATGTTAAAAATTCCTTTGTCAACTGTAAGAAGGGGGGAGATGGATATAAAAAATGATCATTGCTATAAACAGACATAGTCAGAAAGGTCCATGATCAGTGTATATAATATTGCCAAAATAGGAAAAGACTATCTCTTTTGAAGGAAGTGCTATGGCTCTGACATAGAGAACAAGTTTTACAACAGAACTGTTGTTAGAAGGCGCATAAGCACAAATATATGTGCACAATATTACACAAGGTAAGCAAAGTTGTCAGTCTCAGCTTGAACTGAAACACCTGTATGGACATCAGCACTAAACAGCATAAAAAAGGCTTTAAAGGAGTATTAGTAAATTTATCTTACTGAATTTGAAATGAAAAGTCATTGGGAATGTCAGGGGCAATTTTTCTGTCTTTCTTGATGCTGTATATTTTCTGAGGCAGAGAGTCATATCAGAGAGAGTTCTTTAGGGGGAAGAAGAATGTTGTTATTGCAAAACTTAAAGCACAGAATATCTGGTTTATTCAAAGATTGCTCTCTGGGATAGTAATGACCAAATGGAGTAACTTTATTCATATAGAAAACTATTCCACTTCAGAATGACAAGCTCCCTTATCAGTTTGATGGTGATAAGAATTACCAAGAATATAAGCTCCAATGATTTTGTAAACAAATTTCTTAACATGAAATGAGAGATTACAAACTAGCATCTTTTTTCTGTCCGTTACCTTGGCTCATCTGGTTATGATTTCCAGTATGGCAAGAACAGATATTATTTAATATATATATTAAATATATTATATAATATATAATCCAGATATAGTCTGGATTATTTACACACTTTCCATCTCATAGTGACAAGAACATTAATGGTTGCAAACCTGGGAACAAACACGGGGTATATATGAGCACTTGCTTTCCATAATTAAGTTTAACTTATGATCTTGTTTTCTATATGTTAACTTTATTTATATCCTAAGCTAACCAAATTCCAAAATATGAAAGAGAAGATAAACAGAACCTTTCAATCCAAATATAAAGCTTTTGGAGGCAGCAAGTCCCAGAACAAGATTACTCTGACACTCCACTGTTCTCTAACATCCTTCAGTTCTCGTTATCTCTAGATAACAAGCTGTTTTCCAGCTTCTTATGAAGGCTGAAAAATCTTGCTTCTGCTCAGCAAATTAAAATGAAAGGTTCAAAACTGCAGCCCCTAGAAAGTCCCAATAACTTCCTACAGCCACACGCTGTAACACCTCATGCTACTGCAATCATTAACTGAAAATCTATGGCAATGCAAAGATTTGAAACCAAGTATCCAAATCTTACACTAATGCACAATCACACAAAAATTCTCCCAGGCTCTTGGGAGGAGAGAAATAAAGGTTCTAGTAGTGAAAACACCAATGCTATGCATGTGTTTCAGACCAAACTTGTTGAAAATACAAATGTAGTTACAAGCTTTTTTAAGGAGGGAAGAGAAAGCAATAAAAGAAATTGAAGGTACTATGATGAAAAGTTCTTGAAGTTTTAGATTGTCTTAATGGCTGGGCTGTCTATGCCCGTAGATACAACAGAATAGTGTCTGCATGCAAAACAATAGTCCGTCCACTACACAACAGGGAACTGGCAATGTGGTATTACAAAAGAAATCCATCACCATCTGCACACAAACTGAAGTTGACATTTTAAGTTCTGGTCAATGCATTTTCTTTTCTTCAAGGTCTATTTACACTTGAGTTTGACAGAACTCTGACTGGGGATATAATCACCGGCACTATGCTGCAATTTAGAATGAGAACAAGGACATTATTAGTAAAGGGAACATGGGTGAGTTAGTTTACTGAAAATAAAATTGTAAAAAAAGGACTCTAAGAAACTGCATTTAAAACTTGAAGAAAAAATTCTATTCCACAATGAAATATTTTTCATGGTAATACCTAATGGTTTGTCATTGGAAACAGAAAACAGCTTCATTATTAAGAAATCACCAGGTAAAAAAAGACCTGAAGAAATAAGCAGCACAACTCTTTGCACATCGCTTTCCTTATTTAAAAAGAAATCTGTGTGCAGACAAAGGCCTTAAAATTCACTTGTAGTCATGGGCTGTGATGTTTTAGGACCACAGAGACCCCCCAATAAAAGTAGAGAAATGCGGAGGGTGAAGGAGCATTTTTCACAGTCAAATGGGATTCCTAAGACATGCTAACTGTGGGGAGAAGGAAGACTTCCTTGGAGGTGGTATATGCAGGCAGGCATCTTGCTGAGCATTATGAGCAGATACTTTTGTCCTTGGTGTGATGTCCTTGCTCCTACAGACCACAAGTTTTGCCATGTTTCTGCACTCCCCTGAAAGCACAAAATGAAAAGAAAACATCTACCAGTTGTTTCAAGATGTGAAAACCTAACAGTGTGAATTTGGCACTCGAGCATGCCACTGGGATGTTAGTAGCAATCTTAGATACGTGTAGGTGGGAGCAGAGTTTTTCCACAAGGCAGCCACAGGGCTAATGATAGAAAATTGTGTTGCTGGACGTTCCCAAGATTGCTCTTTAAAAACAGGATACAAGTAACCAACTATTTGCTGCCTCCTGTGGGACTGCAATCATCTTATAATTTCAAATGCTATTATCAACTCTGTGAAAGCAATGTATTTTGACTGTATTTAAACATGTGGAAGGAAGGATTGTTTGAAGTAGGTTTCACTCATGAGTTTTTGAAAAGCTAATCTGTCTTCTGGATGTTATTGGCTTGAAATCAGTTCCTAGCAGGTGAAACCTAATGGTCTCAACTTATTAACTGTATGCTAAAAGAAAGGAGGAAAAAAGAAAGATAGTGATAGAAACATTTTCATTAACTTGATTCCCATTTATGTGAAGGCTGCATACTCCACAGATCTGTGTGAGGAGGTTTTTAACTGGGAGCAAATGCACAGATTTCACCTAACTTAGCAACCCTTTGTGGGTGGCTAAGGTAGGTTTAACAGTCTTAATGCAAACAAGAATGAGGTCAAGCATAAAATAAATAAGGATGGAAGCTTTGTTGTCTGTGAAGGGTTTCTAACGCATTTCCTGCAAGAAGCACATTCCTTTTTCTCTTCTTTTCTCTCACAGACAGCTCTGCAAGGTACAGGAAGCATTACAGTGCTAATGAACTTTCACTAAGGCTTGTTTCATAAAAGCCATTTTGGAAAGCATCTGCATATAACTGAACTTTATAATCTGCCTCTTCTCACTGCTATTTAAAGAATCTCAACAAAACCTGAAAGAAAGATTGTCAGTTATGATGTGGGTTTTAACCACTGGAGCACCCACAGTGGTTAGAAATGCAATGCTGAGACAATAATGGACAACTCTTTGGCTGTGATTTTGATGAAATGCATATGAACTTTTGTAGCTCTAATGAGTCTGCTTCAGACTAGCAGTTACTGCAGGGTGAACCCAGTTATGTCAGGTCCTATGAATTCTGTTGTTACTGAAAACATAGAACCATAGAATAGTTAGGGTTGGAAATGACGTAAAGGATCACAGTTATTAGTAAGAAGATCTGAATAAATGAATTAAATAATAAAATAGAGATTCAAATATTTTTAAACCTCTTATGTAGTCGCTTCACTAATCTAGCTAAAAAGACTTAATTTTAGAGGTCAGTTGTACAAACCTATTTTGTGAGGGATAATAAACATATAGTAAACTACACAGCTCATGTTCACCTACAAGGTAGAAGCAAGTTAAAAAAAAGGACTGTTTTCTCAAAGTGGCAAAGCTTAACTCACGAGCCTACAGTGCCACTACATAAGCATCAGTTATCACTATCAATATCACTAATACCATAAAATAATATTACTAATATCCAATTTATTATAGTATAGTGAGCTAAACTTCAAAACATGAATTTAAAATGCTCAGAGAATGATGCTACTTCCTCTCCAGCCCCCAAATCTAGGGCATTTTATTTTTTCCTTGGGTGTAACAAATGATTCTCAATCCTTAAAGGCAGAAATTCTCTTCACATTACTCTGTATTTTAGGATGGAAAGAAAGAAGGAAATGAAAAGTTTTTCACTGAATAAAATTCAGTGAAATAAATTATCCAGAAGCATATTTTACAATATTGAAATACTAGAACACAAACTCTTGAATAGAAAATATATTAACAGGTTAAAATTGTTAGTACAGCTAAGTAAACCACAATAAGAATCTAAAGTAAAAACTTAATGGGATCATGTCCTGAAGGAAAAAAGGTAATTAAAATGGTATATTCTTATAAAATGCTGTAGTCTCAATGAAATTACATTTAAAAGGAAAACGGAATAGTCAGCCAGATCTAAGACTGTATTTGAATGGCAAAGCTTTGCTGTTCAGCATTGATACAAGATTTAGAAAAACATATTTACATTTGCACTGTCACTTGCAAGAAAGAGCTACTTGTTCTCAACACACTAGTTTACTAAACTCTGGCAAATCTGATCATTTTAACTTAGCCTATGATCATTAGTAAACCTGGGACTTAATTTCTATAATGATGCACTGCTGGAAGCACTAGTCCTCTTTCAAATCAAAAGAATATCAAGCACTTCTGAAATGACCTAAAAGGTATTCAAATCAGTGGAAGGACTTTCATTTGTTTGGGCTTTCATCCAGACTTCACACTTAGTTTGAAAGACTAGGCCCCTGAATTGTAAGCAAAGAACAAATAGTGCTAGTGGACTGGCTGTACTGAGGTGCTAAAACAGGAGGCAGAAGTACATAAAGTACCTTTTTTTGCCTTTTCTGTAATGGTACTTGAGAAATGGAGTTGACAGGGGCTTAAAAACAGTATTCCTCAGAAATGCCTTGTAAAATCTGTACCTGAATACACCTGGATTCAGATAACAAAAGCTTTGAGATCACGTCACAATTATTCAATGTTACAGCTTACAGACAAGCATCTCAACAACTTGGCCCTTACCTTTAAAGCTTTTATTGATCTGGATCTGTAACAATGAGAAAACAGCTTAAACTTCTAAGACAGAGGTGATTGACAAAAAAACCCAGTGCATTTCTAGCACATAGATTTGTCCCTCATAGGAGGAAAATAAATTTGTCCAATGGCTTTCTCAGATGAAGGAGACTGGTAAGACATTCAAATAATTCCTATAAAATCTGGAATCTATTTCAAACTAGCCTACGTGTCATTTTTAAATAATAAAACCACATAATCCAGCAAAACAAAACAAATACTTTACGGTGTATAGAAAGCCATATGCATGATTTTCTTCAAAGAGAGAAAGGCAAGAACCACATTTTCAGGAGCCCCTAAAGAAAGGGAAAAGACATAGTTCTGTATATATCTAAAAGAAGGAATCACTAGGTATTTTCTTTAATCCTTGGAATCACATTCTGAGGATGTTCTAGAATTTACCTTTAATTAAAAGGGGACCTTTTTCTACTTCATTCTACATAAATTATTCACACGAGTTCTGTGGCTCAGTGATAGCACGTTAACAGCTCTGTTATTTTCTATAATTGCTGCACATAGGTAATCAGAATGCATTATGTTGAAAGATAATTATGACTATTTTCTATTGTCGAGTGATACTGGGGAGCCTCAGCAGTGTGCTTTAGTTACCACACGTTTCATGTGGATGGGGAGGAAATTGTCTAGAATTTCCCAAGGCTCTGTATTTTCTACAAATATACTAGTTACACAAAAGAGATCCCAGACTAGTTACAGTTCTTTCTAGCGACCAAGTCAAGTCACAGAGGTCTATTGTATTTAGGCAAATGTTTCCTTAATTTGGAGGCTTAAGCAGCACTGCAAACATATTTTGGAGCCAGGATGTTTTTACTTCAATGAGTAATTTCATAGAATCACAGAATAGCTGGAAAGGACCTTAAGATCATCCAGTTCCAACCCCCTGCCATGGGCAGGGACACCTCACACTAGACCAAGTCTCCCAAGCGTCCATCCAACCTGGCCTTGAACACTGCCAGGGATGGAGCATTTATCACTTCTTTGGGCAACCTGTGCCACTGCCTCATCACCCTCTTAATAAAGAACTTCTTCCTTACATCTAACCTAAACTTTCCCTGTTTAAGTTTGAACCCGTTACCCCTTTCCTATCACTACAGTCCCTAATGAAAAGTCTCTCCAGCATCCTTGTAAGCCCCCATTAGATAATGAAGATACTACAAGGTCTTCACACAACAAATTTACATGAATCTATAGTGTATGAACAGTTGCCATGAAGCAGCATGAGTATAGGACACATTTTGGTGCAGGAATTTTAACCTCAGTAAAAGAAATTTCCATATCTTATGCAGCCAGCATTGGGCTTGTATGTATGAGGAGGATTTGGTACTTTTTTTACCTTCCTAGAGACAAAGACTTATAACAAATATTTATCTGTCTCAGGATGGAAGCAGTTCTACTTAACTTCATGCTTTCCCTTCATTTGAAAAGTTTGGAAGGCAGAAATCTACCAGAAATGTAGCACTACATGCTGACATCATGCTAACAGGTACTGCATCAACCCTAATTTATACAGCGTTTCTTCACTCAGCTTTTCTGCAGTGCCAACTTGTTTCTGTTAGGTAGTGACAGTTTTCACAGGTAAGCAATTAGCTGGAAATTAAACATGATATGTGAGTTTGACACCAGTTAACAGCAGCCAGCAATTAAAGGATGAATCTCACCTCTAATTTATTGTGATATATTGCATTGTTTTAAAGTTATATAAGAAATAACTGGAAAATGCCAATAAGGAAGACCTCGCAGGTCTGGTGTTCTATCCTCTTACCTGTGCAAGACGTTGGTTTGCCTCAAGAGTCTGTTAGAAGGTTTCTAGAGCTGAAAAGTCCAAACCCCTAGTCAGTAGTTTACAAAAAATGTAGACATCTCATATCTGCATGAGTTTTAAGCACTTCCGTTGCAAAACATGGCTGCACTCATATTTTAGGATGAAAAATGTCTATCAGTCAAATGGAAACATTCGGAAGATTGCAGTACAGAGTGTGACAATTGTCACACCTTGCTATGGGACCTTCACATGCTTTGTGTCCTGAAACTCTAACTTTCAGAATTTGATCTGTTTTCACTGTGAATGTTTACCCTAGCACAGCAGAGTGCCCAGGAAAGACAGTGACTTCAAAACCTATTATAACTTGTTTTAATAACTCCCATGGATATCGCAACCTCCTGAACCTATCACCACGTACTGACGTAGTCTTGGTTTTTCTGCTACTTAGCAGACAGTATAAGCAGTATTGTGCAGAATTGCTTACACTGTCTATCTCAAGACAAAATTCTTCTCTGTGAGGGTGCTGGGGGTAAATGTTCTATTTTAAGATCTTATTTATAGAAGGAAAACTAAGTCTCAACATCCCATAAGGG
>JANHGB010015326.1:0-11124 GCA_026283785.1 Coracopsis vasa | reverse complement strand
TGCTGAGAAACCTCATGGCATTACCTGTGTAGTGGGGAAACCTGAGGACTGCTGAGCACGGGTCAGAGGGCACTTGGCCATGCACGCTGCTGTGGGATCAGATGTGGCCTTTAGGAGGGAGCTGGTGGGTGATGTAGGGACATCAGTCACCCACAGACCTCCAGCACACCAGGTGGCCAAGGATGAGCTGGATCACACAGCGCTGTGTGCTGCACAGCCAGATGGGGCTCAGCATGGTGCTGGGGGTGTTCAGGTTTGCACTGAGGACATGCTTTGCTCCCAGTGACTGTGTTGGGGATGTTTGCATGGCTGCAGAGGGTCCCATAGGCTGATGCAGCTCCTGGGGACACTGAGCTCAGCTGCTGCCATCACCAGAATCCCAGTGGTCCTGTTAGAGGCAGATACCAGAGGAAAACTTGAATGGAAGGAAGCAGTGATGGTGTTTCTTGCTTGCTCCAGGCAGGAGCATCTCTGAAGGATGCTGGGCTGGGTTAGAGTAGGAGACCTCCCTCCCACCCCCTAAGCCACCAGCTCTTCTCCTTCCAGGTGCCCTATAGGGACAATCCATGCTTGCACCTCCAAAAACTGTACTCAAACCCCATTTTGATCCTGTAGCTGCTTCCTAAGCACCTTTGCTGTGGGAAGATGCAGGAGGTGCTCTCAGCACAACGCATCTGGTTGTGAAAACAGAGAATTCAAACCCCTTTCTCCCTGCTGGCATGTGGAGGACAGGACCATGGGAAGATGGAGCCAAGCTAAAGGCTGTACCCCCCAAAACATGAGGACAACCATGCCTTTGCCCACAGCAGTAGTGCAGAGGTGCTTTTGGAGTTAAACAGCAGAGAAGGGGCTGCTTCCCTACCTCAGTCCCCCCAAGCAGAACCCATCTGCAACCTGTTGCTGGATTTGTCCGGAATCAAAGCTTGTCGTGGTCCTTTTTGGAGATGACTTGTTAAATGGGGATGAGGTGTCACAGAGAGCCCACATGCAGGGCAGGGACTGTGGGGCACAGGAAGGATTGGGTCCACAGAGCATCCTCCATCTCCCACAAGGTACCAGGGCTGGATGAGCAGCAGGAGGAGATGGGTGCTCCCTTGGATTTCACCCCAAGGCAGTCAGCAGCACACGATGCTAACCCAGAGCTTCCTCCATCACCACAGAGATCCTCTTAGCCTAGTGCTTAAAAATAACACTTGGCTAATCCCTGTTCCCCCCTCACTCCACACACACCAGATGGGGATTGGGGTGAGCAGGAGCCACAGGGCTCACAGTGGCACAGTCCCTTCAAGGCATCAGAAGCATCTTAGAGAAACTTTTGCTTGTGGCCTTCCTTAAGGAAAAATAAAGGCAGAAAGTTTTCATTGTGATGGAAAAGTCTGGAACAGCTTCATTTTTAACACAGTTTTATCTAATTTTGAGTGAGGACCAAGAAAGGAAACTTGGACATCAAGATACCTGCCAAAAGGAGTAACAGTGTGGTTGATGAAAGACCTGTTGTGTGCAAGCTGCAGTGAAGGCACTGGGCTTTGAACAAAGAGATGAAAGGCAGGAATCGATGTGAGAGCATTCAGAAGAAGAGAGGATGTGAGAGCCAGGAGAAAACTCAGGGCTGGAGCAGCACTGAGGAGTCCCCAAATCCTTCCCAACTGGGCTTCAGAGATAGAAGATTGTGGCTGTGGCAAAGGGAAGGGGCTGTCACTGTGATGGGAACAGGGATGCGTGGCAACGCTGCTCGAGCAGGTCGTGGTTATAAAGGAGGCTCTGTGGCTTCTGCTCTGCTGTGGGGTGCAGGAGGCTCCTCCATTATCCACCACCATGGGGAAAGGGAGTTGAAAAGCACAGTTGCTGCAAGGCTTCCCCTGTCGCTCACAGCCTGCGCCGTGGCAATGATATCCATCTCCTGCCAACAGGCCAAATTCAGCCGTGACGCCAGCAGCAGCATGCAGTGACAGGGTGCAAGCAGATGCGATTCCTCCTGCTTACCCAACCACCAGACTCCCATTCCCTCACTCTTCCTCCACCCTTTCCTCTCTTCCTCCTTCCTCCCAGCTCGCCAACATGGTGCTGGCTTCCCTGCAGAGCAATGGATCGGTGCAAGTGGCATCTTCATCACTTAAACTCATCAGCCAGGTTACACTGAGCCAGTAACTGATCCCTCCCTCCACTCACCACCAGCTTTGACCCCACTTTGGTCCACTTTTTCCACAGATATGGATCAGTGCCTCCTCCCTGTGTAGCTTCTGTGGGGCTGCAGCTCAGCCCAAATCTCCCTTCAGGGACACAAAATGCTTCCCAGAGTTTGGCCATCCAAAGCCATAATTGAAAGGAAACATGATTAAGTGGGATGCTGCTGTATCTGGCCAGCGTCAGCAGCTCTGGAGCTGCAGGCTGTGCAGGGCACTGAATCATCCTAATAAACTGATAGCAGTTCACGATTGGATTTGTTAATGTAAAAGGCTCTACATCTTATTGCGTTTGCTTGTCTCACCCTGTGCAGAGTAACACAGAGAGGAACAGCCAGGAAAACCCACATTAATTTCTCAGCACAGAAGCAGGAGGTTAGGGGAAAAGGGGCCTTGATAGGTGCATGGTCCAGTCTTGTCTTCACCTGCCTGGTGTCTGCAATGTAGACACTGCTACCTCCTCACCAGCACGAGGGGATGGAGATCTGGACTCCACACTTGCTCACAAGCAAATCATAGAATGGTTTGGGCTGGAAAGGGTCTTAAAATGATCCAGTTCCAACCCCCCTGCCTCTGAGTCTGGAGAAATACAGCTGGGAAAACCTTCCTTCTTGCTCCCTGCACCTGCAACTACTGAGCAAGGAGACATTTGCTGACTCCTCCTCCAGCATCTCTGAGCAAGAGAGGAAGAGAACCACCAGTAGGAATAGGAGAGAGAGAAAACATTGGGGTGCTCAGCCCCCAAACATGATGAAAACAATGCCAGGCTGCCAGCCTGAACACAGCTATTGCATTGGGAAGATCTGGTCCCCGTTTGCAATGAAAGCGCGAGCAGCCCTCGCCTGCTCCCACACATGTTGAGATGCTTTCCAAGAGCTCTGCTTCCCCCACAGCCAGCGTGGGATAAAGCAGTGAGAAGGGAAATGCTTTCAGTGTAGATATTGCAGCTCAGGGATGCTCAAGAGGCAGGGGTTCCTCACCATGCAAGCATCAGCCGCAATCCCACCATTCCCAGTGAGACCTGCCGGCCTGCCCCAGCTGAGCAGATCCCCTTGCTGCAAAAGGCACTGCTCCAGGAGATGGGCAGGCACTCAGAATCCCCAGCATCATCCAATGCCACTGGCCCATTCCATATTGGTTGCTCTGTTGCATCAGGCTGACTCAGATACCCTCTTGAGATGGCACTGGTAGGATTCATCTTATGTGTGGTTTACACGCCCAGGGTACAGTTATTGGATCCAGGTATTTAGAAGGCAACAAGCACTCAAAGCCCCATTTGCAATGGGGTAGTCCCTCAAAATGCCCCATTCCCTTCTTTTGGAGGGCCAGCAGGACAAGCTCAGGTGGGGATCACTGCGCTGGAGTGGCCAAGCCAAGCCCTGTGCCTTGCCCTTGTGGGGGAAGGAAGGTCTCTTGGGTGCCTGGGAAACACATGCCCCATGGTCTTTTCCCTCCTTCAGCTGGTGTTGGATGTCAGCCTGATGTGATTCCTTGGCACCGCTTACTATGGCCAGCTTCATGGGGTAGCAGCCAACACTATGCATGGGAAATTCAAGCCACTTCCCAGCATGGCAGGTCACTGAATACAAGAAACAGGGATCTCCCAGGACTGCTCCCAGGCGTTCCTTCCTCTTCCCTCCTCCCTTCCCACACTGCTCCACAGCAGCACAAAGCAATGCAAACCAGCTACAACTCCTGCAGGAAGGAAGGGAAAAGAACACGACTTAGTTCAGTTCATTGCTCTTAGGAGGTGCTTGGCTGCAAAAGGAGATTGGTTGAGTACCCAGAGAGATGCTGCAAGGGGATAAATGCTCAGAGCAGGGGTTGAGCAAGGCAGAGACGTGATCAAACACCGGAGCTCTCCCTTTGAGGTTGTCCAGATGTAATTGAACCTCAATGCTTTCATGCAGTGAAGATCCAGAGCCTGATGAGCTCTATGTGATCCACTGGCAACTTCTCATAACATGATAACGCAAGCATCGTATTCCTAGATGCTTACTTCAGATGCCTGTTAGCTGAGCCAAGCAGCGCTGACCTTTGGGAGAGTTCAGATCCAAGTCTGTGCTCCTGTTCCAGTTTAGAGCCCAGGCTTGCTGCTGGGGAAAAGGGATTTTAAGCAGAGAGAGATGGGGAGGTCAGGGGCAAGGAGTAGTGTACTAAGCAGCACATGCTGGTACTGCAGCGTTAGACAACAACCTGCACTCTGTTGCAAATACTAATGGAAATGCTGGTATCTGCTTGCTTGGCTGGTGAAATTCATTATTCTCCTTCTGTGCTTTTGTGGTCCAGAGGCATTTGCTGAGTAATACAGATATCATTTGTACATGAGCATCATCCAGGAATCCCAAATGAGAGCCTGGTCTCAGGCAATAGGGAAACCTTATGGACCTGACAAACTATGTCCTGCCCATGTCATCTCAGACACAGAGACAGGCAGGGTCAGAGGCTGAGGAGGCTCCAGACCTCAAACTGTTCACTCACTCTCACCCTCCTTGGGCTGTTGTGGAGTTTAAGCAGGCAGAAGCAGCTCAGGATTTGTTCCACTAACTCCTGTGCTCAGGGCAAGGCAGGCAAGGCAGCAAGTAACACCTTTCCAAACAAGCCAATAGTGAATAACAGAGACTCTTCACTTCTGGAATCAGCCCTCCTAACATTCACAAGGCACCTGGGACGTCAGAGTCATTGTGACTAACCAGCTATTGTTGTCTCACGAGCACCGAAGGAAACAAGAAGTCCCAGCTCAGAAAGTGATTTGGGAAACACTCACCAATCCCATCTGTTGTGGATAAACAGCTCTGCTGCAGCTTCAGGGTCATGATTTGTCTTGGAATAGCTAGAGATGCCATCTACATAAAGAGCAGAAAGCCTGCTGGAGAGAAAGAGAAACATCCCTGCACAGAGGATGGGAATACAGACAGTTATGACCATACTGGGAATTACCTGCTGAGTTTCCACTTACCAACCAAGCCCTATAGATATATAGAGGCTCTCATGGGTGCAGAAATGGTCTATGCCTGCATCTGGATTGGAGCCTCCCATGTTTGTCTCTACTGGGATGAGGAGCAAGGAACAGGAATTGGATATAGCCTTAGTGTGTTCAGGGGAATAGCAGCACATTGCCTTCCTGCCAGTCTCAGCCCCTCATATACCCACTCCTGCAGCAGCAGGATGTGCCAGGGGAGCGTATTCCCTGTCCCTTCATCTGTGCCTGCAGTTCAGAGCCAGATGCAGCACAGACAGGGCTCAGCACATGGTCCCTGTCTGGGAGCATCTCTAAGCTGGCAAGCAGGCTTGTTCATCATTTCTCATGGCACACAGGCTATACAGTGCCAGGGGATGGTCTGTAGCCAGCCCAGGGTGTTACCACATGTCAGAGTGCTGGGAACAAGCAAAACTGGGATGAGGGTAATCAGAGGCGATGAATGATGACTCAATCTGCAGCCTGTTTCTGGAAGCAAGGCTCACACTGGGGGCATCTATCTGGGCAGGTTACTCCAGGAACCTGGTGATCTGCTAATTTACCCCTAAGAAAGGCTGAGAAATGCTGGTTTAGATGAAAAGCCTTTCATTTTCTGCTCCCTACCCAAGCTGCAAGCTCTTTGCACTATGCCAAGAAGCAGCACAACAGAAAACACTGTACTGTTTTGCTCCATCAGCCCTCCTGCCTCTTCTCATATGGGATGAGCTGGAGTCAAAGGAGTAGCCTATGGAGCAGGCTTGCCCCATCTGCCCCTTCTCCCCTCACCAGGGAGCTGACCTGCAAGCTTACAGCACACAGCTCAGCTTTCCAAAACAGGAGCACCATATGTTTGCGTAGGAGCATGTAAGCACTGAAGAGCAGGGATGGAAACAGAGGTTTCAGCTCTTAATGGGGTGCCACACATGCCCATGTGGGTGGCTCTGCAGATGGCAATGCTGGGCAGCATCAGCCTGAGCCTTTGCATTTCTGCTTCCAGCGGCAAACGTTCCCATATTAATGGGTAGGAAGGGAAAAACAGGATTTCTCAAGTGCTCTTGGGCTGGATAAGGCAGCTTTGTGGTACTGTAGGATCTTAGGGCTCTGCACTGGGAGCTGAAGCCTTTCCCATGTGACCAAGTGACAGAGTCTATGGTTTGAACCTGATGAGGCCCTGACTATATCCCTGTGGTCTTGCTCTGTCTCCTGCATCCTGCGATCGCATCCCATACGTAAGCAGCACCGAGGGCCCTGTGCTGCGTCATCACACACAGCTCCCCAGGACTGAGCTAATTACAAGCCACAGAGGAGCTCAAGGGGATGAAGCCTCTTACAGGGGCTGCAGCATTACCAGATTACAGGTCAGAAGCAGAGCAGATGCCAAGCCCCAGTTTACAGGGATGCCATCACAGCAGCTCACATGGAAGCACAAATCTGAGGACCAAGCACTGGGTGTGCAGCCTCTGGGATCATTAGGGCAAATCCAGACCATGCACTGAAGAGGGGTCTGGGCCCAGCCTGCCCTACAGGGACACATCTACTCCACTGATGTCACCTCAGGCATCACAACACTTGCTCTACCAAGGGACAACCCAAAGGGCTCCAGCAGCACTTAACACTGCCGCCAGTCAGCATTCAGTAAATGCTTTCTCCATCCTTCCTCTCTAAGATACCACCATCAGGATACAATCCTCTTCTGTTACACTAAAAGCAGTTGAGACACCAGTCACAAAGAGAAGGAGAAATTCCCTCTCTTTGCAGTCAAATTCCTAAGCAGGAACACAGCCTGGAAGCATCCCATCTCCCTGGGCAGGAAGACAGATACAAAGCAAACCAGCATCCAACCACCAAAGACATTAAACCAGCTCCTTAGCAAGCCCAACCCCTTTATAAGCCATTTGCAGGTGAAACCTGTAGACATTAGCTGCTTTGGGGAGATTCACATCACCTGGGAGCACCTTAGGACACGTACATTTAATGCTTCACGTGTTGTGAAGGGGATGTGCTGGCTCTTCAGGTGTCACAGCCATGGCAATGTTCAGGGGGAGCCCAGCTCCTCAATGCATAGATGCACAGCCACATGTCATGTATAAAGCCTGATTTATAGCAGGGTTGGGAATGTCAATGTGGGACTGGCTTTTTCCAAAGGCAGGAATGAGCTCAATGGGACCTCAGCTCATGCCTCCCCATCCATATTGTGTGTGTGTGTATATATATATCTTGGTATATATCATATGTACCAATACCCCATCTGTATGCCTGTAATTTTGCACCTTCTTCATGTTATCCATCCATCAGCTCACCTGAAGGATGACAAATTATTATCCTCACTTGGAGAGGGATAAAGGAAGGGAGAGGGAAATGAAGTGATGTGGCAGAGGCCAGCCAGAGAGTCAGTCTTGAAGGCAGAGCTAAACCCCATCTCTTCTGAATCCCATCCTGGCCTGGGTGTCCATCAGGGCTGCTCCCACCCTGTGTGTGTAGGGGACAGCTCTCCTGCAAAGTGTCCCATGGCTCTGCCTGTGTGAGTGTGTGGTACCCCCAGAGTGGCTGATGCAGGTTGTCTTGGTGTTCAAATGCTCACACACGAGCCCTCCTAAGGAATAGTTTAATCCCCATTTTACCTTCTTCTCCCCTACCCTGGCAAAGCAGGAGCGATTTTTGAGGTCAGAACTTTGTTCTTGGATAAAAGTCCTTATAAAACTTAGTAAATGCTCCCAGAACCACAAAAAAACAGAGTGGGAGAAAGAGAAGGAGAAAGGAACAAGCCTGGGAAGCTGGCTCTGCACTTTGCCCTGGCTGTCTGCGACAAGGGGCTCTTTGTTCCCCTGGCCTGAGCCTGCTGCACTGGCCCTTTTCAGTCTCCCTCCCTGGGAAAGGGGCCAGGGGGAAGCAGGACAAGCAGGGCAGGGGAAAACCCTGGGGCTGCATGAATAACCCCTGCTTGGACCCCTACCAGGCCCCCCATCTTCATATAGCTGGTCTGTATAGCATCTGCCAGAAGCAGCACTGAGAGTAGAAGGTGCCTGGGAGCTCCTTGGGTCTCTGCTTCCCATGCAGCATCCCTGAGAATGACCATGCCCCTGTTCCTGCCGTGCAAGAGGTGTGAAACGTCTGTGTCTGTTGGGCTTTGCAATCCTAAAGCATCTGCTAAAATGCATTGAAGCATTCAGCCAAGGTGTAATCGCCTGCCTGCAGCTTCCTATACCTGCAGTGTCAAGTGAGGCACGTCATAGAATCATAGAATGGTTTGGGATGGAAAGGACCTTAAGATCATCCAGTTCCAACCCCCTGCCATGGGCAGGGACACCTCACACTAGACCACATCACGCAAGGCTCTGTTCACAACCTGGCCTTGAACACTGCCGGGGATGGGGCACTGCAGGTAACTCTTTCAGATGAGGAAATGCTCACTGGAAAAGTCTTGTTAACAAAATATTCCCTGAGGAAAGGTCTCAGCCTGATGCTATCTCAGTGGTGAAACATCTCCATTCTGCCCAAACAGGCCCTGCCCTGTCCCTGGAGCAAGCCCCTGCTGTCATTGCCTGGCTGTGAATTGTCTCTGCCTCCCCCTGCACTCCTCCCATAGTGGAGATGTCCAATGTACATCCAAGCCCATTCCCACCATAGCCAGGATTCTGCTGGTGCTGAGCCCTGCACAGCTGGATGCTGAATCCTGCAAGCTGCATGCAGTGCCCTGATGCTCTGCACAGCTGGATGCTGCACAGCTGGATGCTGAGCTGTGCTAGGCTGGTGATACACGGATGAGGTGATATAGCTGCATATGGCTCTGGCATAGCTGGATGCTGAGGTCTGCACATCTGGATTCTGTGAGGCCTGATTCTGAGCTGAGCATGGGCTGGTGCTGAGTCACAAAGAGCCTGGCACAGTGAATCTAGCATAACTAGATAGTGAATTCAGCACATCTGGGTGCTAAGCCTTGCACATCTGGATGCTGCTCAGTCTGATGCTGAGCCCTGTGTGGGCTGGTGCTGAGCCTCACACAGGCATGAGAAGCCTGGCACAGCTAGATAGTGAATCTAGCACATCTGGATACTGAGCCGTTCACATCTGGATGCTGCTCATCCTGGTGCTGAGCTCTGCATGGTCCGGTGCTGAGTCTCATGCAGGGATGAGAAGCCTGGCACATCTGGATATTGAATCCACAACATCTGGGTGCTGAGCTCTTCACATCTGTTTGTTCTGGTGCTGGGTCTTACGAAGGCATGGATAGCCTGGCACAGCTCATAACAAACCCAGCACATCTGGATACTGAGCCCAGCACATCTGGATGCTGCACAGCCTGCAAGGAAGTCAGATGCAATGAGATTGTGCGGTCTCAGCACCACTGCAGCCTCAGTGCTGAGCTTTGGGGCTGGGATAATGAACTAGGGTTAACAGCGAGGTGGGGGGGCTATTCCTATGGAACCAGCAATCAGGAAAGCCGAGGGTCTCCACAAGGGATCAATCCTGCCCATCCCAACATGTTTGCCACAGTTTTGTGTTCACTGTTAGCACAGCAACAGACTCAGCACCAGTGGGATGTGAGCGAAACCTGTGAATCACTGCCTGGCAAAGCCCAGGAATCAATAGGATGTGGTGGGATTGGGAGGGTTGTGGGGTCCAGTGCCTGTCCCCACAGTGGGAATGGCTGGTTGGGATGGGAGGATGCCTCTGACCTCTATGGAAAACAAGGAGGAGCATTATGTGGCTTACAAAGACTTGGGGCTGGGAGAGGTTTGCTTGGATTCACTTCATCCCTACATGCAAATATGGCTTTTCCTATATGTAGTGGGCTTCATCCTTCAGTCAAGGCCCCCAAATCCCTCCTTCTGTTGCTTCCTTGGAGCAGTCTGCTCTATAGAGAGGGGAAACTGAGGCACATGTGGCCAGCTGGCTGGGCTGGATGTGCTGCTCCCCTTTATCTCCTCTAATCACCAGGTTGAGGGATGGGAGATGGGCATTTCCTCAGCTGCTTATGTGATATAAGCAAAGCATTTAATCCTTGCTGAGCCCAAATCAGCCTCCCTGCCCAGGCCCTGTCTTGTGGAGAGCACAGATAATATTAAAGCTCATATTAAAGTGCTTGAACAGCCATTAAAAACTGCCATATATGTGTAGTGCTTCTAAGCTAATGTCTCTACAGGGACTTGAACTTCTTAGTTACCCATTTTGAGGCCTGTTTGCTTCCTCTTGGCTTTATTTTTGCTCTTATATTTAAATCAAACTGAAGCCAATGTGTTTCTGTCTATATTTAAGAGACAATTGTAGGTGGAGGTGGCATCTTCACTGTGGCCTTTTCCCTCCCATATCCACATTGAAAGGCCACAGGCATTGGGATGTGCTGATGTTGTCTCCATCAAAACTCAACAGGAAAGAGGAATGGGAAAGTCAATGAGCTCTATTTCTATCCTGGTACCAGGATAGGTAGAACACAAAGAATCATAGAATGGTTTGGGTTGGAAATGACCTTAAGATCATCCAGTTCCAACCCCCTGCCATGGATAGGGATGCCTCACACTAAACCATGTCACTAAAGGTTCAGTCCAACCTGATGTCCAACATGATGCATCAGAAGATGTGAAAGAAGGTTTTTGATCCCCACAATGAGGATCTGTCTGTCTAAAGGGAATTGGGTTTTTCCTTTCTGTTTTCCTCCATGGAGAGAAAGGCAAACACTGGAAACATGATTAAAGCAGAGATTAGCACAGCCTCAGGCAGCCTTTAAGGGAAGGCTCATCCCCAAATGATACCCTGGAATAGTGAAGCACCAGCAACACTGTGTTCCCCAAATCCCTTTGGGAACACTTGCAGAGGACAAGGAAGCCAAAGAGATGTCACAGGGCCCATAATGGCCTGAGACATGAAGACAGGCTGAGAACACTGGGGCTGTTCAACTGGAAGCTGTGTGGAGACCTCAGAGCAGCTCCCAGTGTCTGAAGGGGGCTACAAGGATGCTGGAGAGGGACTCTTCATCAGGGACTG
>JANHGB010015325.1:0-26587 GCA_026283785.1 Coracopsis vasa | reverse complement strand
AGGCTGCCAGAAGTGATGAAGATTGTTGGAAGAAGTAAACGACCCTCAGAGACCACCACCACATTTTTGTATGCATGCGAGAAACTTTCTAGAAAATGATGTAATTCATACGTAGCCTCATGAATATGTATGTATGCCCACTGGCTATATAAGGATGGCTTGTGTAGCAATACGGGGACACACATTGGGAGGAGCTATCCCCCGTGTCTCCCAGCGCCATAATAAAGAATACCTGCTTGTCAACAACTAGAAAACTTTGTTGGCAAGTTTGTTCCTGGAGTTTTCTCCGAATCAATACATACTACGCATTGTCTGTTCCAGCACGGTTTTATAGCAGTAATAGCTGTTTTCAGAGGCAGTTATGATCAGGACTTGTGACTACTGGCCATGTATAAACTCCATTTTGGGAATCAGCCATTTTGTTAAGAATTTACTAACAGCCAGTTTTGTAGCATGATATTACTGAATGGTGTTAAATTACATAATCCAAACAATTATTTAAAAGATGACAGATAAGCTTGCCTAAAAATGACATTTTTTATTTGGATTGTGAGAGTGCTGAAAACTGCACTGAGATAGGATGCTTACCAGAAGCTTTTGCATACATTCAACATTCTTAGTCAAAGAATTCTGTGGGAAAGGTGAGAGCACCCATTTAAAAAGCAATAATTCTGTGTTCTATGTAATTTCTGTATTAAATTCTATATTGAAAAAATGACACCTTAGCAAAACAAACCCAGCAAAGCCAGACATCCAAAACAGGTCCTATTGCACTGCAAACCAAAATAATAATCAGCCTGATTTACAGCGGAATACTAACAAGGCTGTTTTCAGGAAAGAAGCAAGCAGAAGTATGACCAGAACATCTATGTTTTGTCCCCAAGAGTTTTTCAAGTGAGGGAGGATGAGTCTATACATATATTTTTATATTCTGAAATTTAAACAGAAGCGCTGGAAGTTTCTGAGACATCCTTAAAGAGTGGGAACATACCAAAACCCTTTGTGTACTTTCTAAACCTCTCACAAAGACAGATAGGAGTCTCATAAAACCCCCATGTAGTTCTGCAAGAGTTCATGAGTGAAATCACGATTTTGGTTCCCCTGCATTGAGAACAATGGAACTATAAAGCAGTTTCTTACATTTTGATCAGTGAATTTAGTAGCCTAAATAGAAAATGGACTCTTCTAACAGAACATGTGTGAAGAATAGCAAATTATGGGGTCCAATGAAGTCATTCCATGTGTCCCTACTAACTGAAGTTGAAATGAAACAACAAATGGTTTTCTCTAAGAGGCAGTTTAGTTTCATAAGCACAGAATATCTTTTTTTTTTTTTTAATTATGTATTTCAACATTTGTAACATAATTATCTCATTTAAAAACTTGACAAAAATCTGGTGTGAAGTATTCCCAGAAGTTTTTGCAAGATCTCAAACCTTTCTGTTGTCATGTGTCATCATTACAAGTTGCCAGTCTAACCTCAACCATTCTGCATTTCTCACTGCCTTTTAAATATTTACAGAATTATAAATTTAGTTAGATCCTGATTATATTTTCATTATTTTCTTACAGCTTTTTCCTCATATTTGAACTAGAAGCATTATAGGAATAGGGCTAACAAACTTATGCCTCCATTTCCAAGTACAGCAATTTAACTTCTTGCAGCACAGTATTTTGCTAATGCGTAAGAGGAACTGTAGGTACAGATGTACGAGGTAAACAAGTGTAGGAGGGAAAGGGCCCTAAATTAACTACAGAAGATATTTTAACTTAAGGAGAAACAGGATAAAGAAGAAATCACACATACTTAGATATCCATTTGCTGAATATTACAAACTCAGTATATCAATATCAGCAGATAAGAGTAAAGTTTACGACACAAAGATTGCTGACAATGAACATTTTATTCTTTGTCAGTAAAAAGTTCTGAACAAGCAGTGCAGGGCAAAAATGCTACCATAGGTACCAAACCTTGCCTACAACTGGGCACGCCACTGCAGAACAATCTTATGAGTAGAGACATGAAAGTATAGACACCAAGAGAACTAACACATCCATTATAACTACAAAACAAATAAAACCATATCAAATCTCAAATATTTGTTTCCAAACTAAGATACTCCACATAAACCAGTGAAGACATGTTAGAAGCGTGTAATTTGCTTTAAAAATAACATCTCCCCATTCATACTTTTCCTCAATAACTAGTCACCATGAAAAAAAACACTTGCCTCTACAGATGTTACACCGGCATGTGAGAGAACACAGAACCATATGTTCCATGGTTCTTAGAAGAAACGTGCCCTTAAATAGAGTGCAAAAGACCAAGAGGAAGCCAGCTTCCATCTAAGCAACAGTAAGTATTCCACTACAAATTCTACGATATTTGCCCACAGAAGCTGTAGATGCCCCATCCCTGGAAGTGTTCAAGGCCAGGTCAGATGGGACTTTGATCATCTTGATCTAGTGGAAGGTGTCCCTGCTCATGGCAGCAGGTTTGTAACCAGGTGATCTTTAAGGTCCCTTACAATGTACTTGGATGCCTGAGAGCTGTGTAGCTGATGCTCTGTCATTAAAGGTTCACTCACCTCCCCTACTTCCAAATGGTTTCTTCAGAAAGGTGTAGGGCTGTGGTTGGCAAAAAATAGTTTAAATTATGAACTCTTACAGGCAGCAGGTAACTGGGTAGGGGAAGAGGAATGTCTGAACTCTCAAGCTCAAGCCCGGTACTAGCCAGCTGCAACTGGTATGTGCTGGTTTTAAATTCTGTTAACATCTCAACTAAACAAAGATGACATCCTGAATCATACAACTAATAAAGAGATATAAAAACAGAGCCACCAATTAGGAGATGGATCACACTTCACGCTTCTGAACACACACTTAAGACTGGGAAAAATCAAGAGTTATGGGACCCCAAAAGAGGCTGATGAAAATCCTGGCTCGATAAACAGTCCTAGAAGTAAGGACAGACCCTTGAAGTCAGGAAACCATGTGGTGACAGATACTGGGAGACACCCAGGGACCTTGGATAGCAAGACCTAAGACAGTTTACTGCAAGCAGATGTCAAAGACAAAACCATCATAACTTTCTGCCCAACTTTCCAGGACTAGCAGCAAATTCCCTGCTCAGTAGAAAAGTCAAGACCCAGTGAAAATAATGCTGTGGGGAAAATAAAGAAGTGAGCATGTGATATAATCAAGCAGGGCGACATATGATCTCCCCAATTCTTAAATAAACCCTAGTATCTAGAACTACTATGGCCTGTAACTCTGTCTTGCTTGTGACAACATTTTCAGCCTACCACAAGGTGCTCGCTTTTCATCATATGTACTCAGTAAATGATGTGTAATGGGCACTACTTTTTAGCTAATAGCTCCAATAGCCTTAACACAAAGATAAGTCTCAGGCTGACAGCATTCTCAGAACCAGTATCACTATCTGAGCATGTACACTTCACATAAGAAGTGACAGCAAATTTACATGGCTCAGTGTGCCTTTCATATCCACTGAATCAATGTCTTGCACATAATACATTCTGCATCAACAATAGCTAGCTGTAAAGAAGGGTATTTATGCCTTTGCAAAATTCCTCCAGCAGCTCAGGAACTAGTTCTGAAATATACTGCAACATCTGCATTAGGTGCAAGCTAGGAAGAGAAATGAGATGACAGCTTCATGTACATTTAAAATAGCTCAAGATGCACACTTTTTTTAAGGCTATTTCTCCTCATCTCCATTTTTATTTTTTAAACACAAAGAACAACTCAACATCTAATGTATTTCCTATTACACAGAAACCATCCAGCTGCAAAGCCATTAGATGAGAAGGAAATTTATCTCACAATAGTTAAGAGAAAAAAGAAGTCACCAAACATACTAAGATATAAGGTTCTGGTTCTACCAGTGTGTACCTTTTCTTTTTTTAAACAGCTGGTAAAAATATTGCATGAGATTGAATGATTTTATAAAAATTACTTGGCACCAAATAAACCTTACATGAACATACATGTGGGTTTCCTGTATTTTGCTTCCTTGCATGATGCATTATTACTAATCACCCTGTGCCATTTCAGTAACTAGTAGCAAGCTCTAGTAGCAACTTCTAGCAAGATCTTATCTCCAAAGCAAGTGACCCCAGAATTTGCTTTTTCAGGTATAGGTCTTACAAAACAAGCCTAAACCTCCTGCTCCTTAAAATTCTCCAAGGATCTTTATACTAACAAAAAGGCTCTAGCCAGAGCCCTTTGACATGCTGAAACCCTTTCCAACTGCTGCCTTGAGACTAGCCACTTCTGATCTCCACTTTGAAATATCAGTTCCAGCTTTAGGCTCAAGGTCATTCTTCCCCTCAAAAATACCAGCTCAGGATCTGCTTGTATTAATGCTCTTGGCACTCCCTGGCTGTCATTCCTTCAGGGAGGAAAATGCCATTACCTTCCATTACGTGCATGAGAGCCCCTCCACTACATGTGTTTCTGACAAACACAAGTTTCAGAGAGAACAAGTACACCGTCACTCACCTCAGCTGCTGTTCAGTCTTGCTTTTCTGCTCTCTTCCAAAACCCTATCCTTATCCCAGGTTCAGTCACATGTTTAAGGCCTTCAACTACAGCGAGGTTCTGATCAATGTCTTCCTTCTCACTGATTCGCTCTTTCAGAGCTTGTTGCACAAGGCAGCCTTATTCCTCAAGTTTATCCCTCAGCAGAGCTCCCCAACCCAGTAAAACCAGAGGCCTACCCTTAAGGGAGGTAAGGAAAGACAACCCAGTACTAACACAGAGGTCAGGTCAAATAACAGGCTAGATTCTCCTTATACACAAACACAGTTTTTTCTAGGTCTTTTCTCCCTTGTTCCTCCTCTTGTTGGCCTGATGTACCAGACATACTTATTGAACCACCTGAAAGCTCATTAGCCTGTAAAAATGTAAAAACATATAAAAAATTTAGAGAAGCCACATTTCTTTCTGCTAATCTTTGCTTTCCTACATTTAGGATATTTTTCCATCTCTATATTAAAGGTTTATCCTTTGTGGAGAATCTTTTCCTATTCCAGAGGACTATTAGAAGAATCTAAGACTCCTTTAAACATGACACTGAACTGAAGCATGCTGATATGAAACCCATGATTTGTATTAGCCAAACACCTCTATGGGTTTATACCCTTGCTGTTCAGAACAGAAGCTTGCTTGCCTTTGTGGGTTCTTTTCCTTTTCTTTCTTCCTCATGTATGCAATGAGGTCATGACTTTGCACATCAGGAGAGTAACATGGAGTCCCACACAGAACAAGTGACTTTGTAGATTCTACCTACCTGACAATACTCAAGAAAATTCTCCCAAATAAAAGCTAGCTGACATGAACAGAAATAATTCTTCCTTCATCAGAACATATTCTAGCAGCCTTTCATTATGTTATTCTATTCCTTATTACTAATTTAAACATTAAATATTCTTAAAATTAATTTCTCATGAAGTATTCGTGAAATTTCAGGAACAGGCATTCTGTGTTTTGCGTTGGCTCTAGCATACATGCCTAGCTTATTTCATTTATTGTATAAAATATTTGCTAATAGTCTCATTTGAGGAAAAAAAAAACAACCCATGGTCAGAGTTCAGAACCAACCCTCTCCATTTTAAATACAGTACAGTGTAATTAAATGTAAAAGAAGCAAAAAGGCTTTTCTTTAGGGTTTGCCAACTCCCTATCTGCCTTTTCCCTAGCGCAACATAGGAAGTTTTCCTGGTCAAATCTGTACAACTCCCAAGACTCCAAGGTGTTTTCTGTAGGTGGTATTTTTATTGCTGATTTTCTGGTTATGTGTTTGGGTGTTGGTTTTTGGTGGGGTTCTTTTCCTGTTGTTTTTTTCTATTTCAATTCAATAATTTCAGATTTAAATCCAAAACATGTGGTTCCCGTCAAGAAATAGATTTTTCAGAGCACAGAAAAAAACATTTTTTACTCTGAAGATTTAAAAATGTTGCAGAGTTCTAAATACAAATTTCCTCATTCCAAACTCCAATTGATATGCCCTGCAGGGATCTTCAGAGATAATTATTTTCCCTGTGGAGGATTTTTAAATGATATGGCATAATCTGATTTACTGAAAAATGCAGAAGCCTTATTCAACTATTTCTTACTTAGGTAAAATGCTAATTGCTTTCACAGGGAATGATCCTTATCTAAGCAAGCAGCAAATCCTGCACAATGAACACACCATTAATAGCAAAATGATCTTATCATGTGCATATCACAGTCTCTGTTTGGACAGATCTATAATCAACAATTTCACCCCTGGTTTACCTCGAGGTTTAAAAAGAAAAAAAAAGTAGGGGGCTGGGGGGGGAGTTGGAAACAAACAAGAAACTTCCATTTTACTGTAGGAAATGAAAACCCTAGCAACTTAACTGGTTGTGGAGAAAATCAGTATTTTAGTAAAAATTGGATTTTAGGAGTTTCTGCTATCAGATACAATACTAAAAGCATTAGTTTTAAATTAAAATACTACATCTGAATGCATAATAATATACTAGAAAGGTGAAACCTGTACCCCTGGAGAAACAAAGAGGCTGGAAGAAGCTATGCATGAGTTCTTACAAGCAAACAACCTTACAAAACCAGTAACAGGTTAAATCAAATAGAGTGGGATGTGAACCACAGAACTGTAAAAGTTATAAAAAAAGACACTGAAACTGGACATTTCAAGAGAGAACACTGATCTGTTATATTTTCAGAATATCACATTTCCTTGATTAAGGTTTCTCTTCCCCTCTTCCCCCCCAGTCTTGCATTTACTCAACAGGCATAAAATGGACTCTCAAGCTTACAACTGAATATATTACTAATATTTGCTCTTCACCTCCTATTTCAACTACATTTAGCGTGCAAACACACAAAAGGATAAGAATATTTAGGCCACTGTGTAAACAACAGTATTCTTCAAAGAACTAATGACCTTGAAATTATGCAGCCTCAAGTCTGAAACACTCAAATCAGATTCACACAAATCAGTAAAATATTTGCTCTGAACAGATGTTAACTACAGAAGTTTTTACATCCCTATAATTCTAAACGTTACAAATACAGAGTGAATACACATTTTATAATGTATTAAGTACCAAAAAATTTAATTGTATCTGTGCTGTTTTTCATTCATTTGCTTAAGACAAGCTTTTGAATTGGTAATAATGAGAAGAATTCATAATAACATTCACATACACAAAATCCAAATCAAATGGTAATAATATTTCACTTTAAAGGTCAAAATATGTTGCTTTCTAAGTGTAAAAATACTCCCAATTTGCTTATTATGTTACACTGTTCATTCAATCAGGTGTAATTTCAGAAACAGAGCAGCCATTCCTACAGCTTTTTAAAACTCCCCAAATTATTTACAATTCCTATGTTAAACACTAATAAAAAATAAACAAATTAACTGAGTATTTGCCCTTGATTTATCATTTGGTCTCCATTTACTCACTAAGCTGTGTGAACAGAATGTGAAGTTAGACTGAAGGAGCATGACTCCTGTGTGACAAAAATACAGTGTATGCTCAGTGCACTGTAATGGGAATTAATTGAAAAAGCCATACCTGTGGACACAAAGTCTCTATGTGATTAGCTGCCATTTGGACAATTTTCATTCCATCTTCATTTGTTGATAATGAACAAGCAAGATTAGCAACCTTAAATAAACAAACAAACAGTTTTGTAAGTATGCCTCCCCAGACTTTGAAACTTGCCAAAAAAACATCTCTGCCAGAAAGCCTTAGCTACGTCGGGAATTTAATTTGTCAAAGAATGTATCTGAACAAAGAAACACAGGAGAAGAAGGCGTGGGGTGGGAGAGCTGTATGAAGGTGTGACAGTAATGAGGAATCTTGTGACCTCTCCCCAATTTAGGTTCAGCACATACTAGCTTCGGAGTGGTGTTTAGATAATATCATGAAATTTCAAAGATCCTAAAGCTTCAGCTAGACTGCTTGTGGTCATGACTCTTTAATTTTTCAGACCACTTCAAACGATGTCCAGATTTATTTTTTTTTACGTTACTTTTAAGACCTTCAAGATCAAGTTCATTTGCCTTGATTTGTTGTAATGAAACACAGATTGATTTATGCCCTGCACTATCCATAGGTCATTATTCTAATTAGTGGCATGGATTTCTACTGTAATAGTCATATCAGCGTAACTTACACTAAAAACATCTAAGGGAACCTGAAGTTTGAAGAAATGAAGGGAAAAAGAGCACTCACTGCAGCTCACTGCAACTCAGCATCAACAGGCTGAAACAAACAGGCTTGACAAAGGTACAAGAGAGGTTGGGATACTGACCTAAGTCAATTTTTTCATCCTACTCAAGTCATGTAACGCCCTTACGTAAACTACTACACACTTGCTAGTCTTCACAGCCTTCACTGAAGCAGCTGCATTACATATATATCACTCCAATGTTATGTTAATGTAGGTCAAGAGCTGCCTGAAAAATCGACCTCTGTAGTGCTGTAAATACTAACAGAGATATAGATATGCATAGTTAATGCTGCAAAATACAAGCAAATCTACTAACATTTTACAACAGTACTTCTAAGAGGGAACAATAGTCAATGATGATCTATTACCAAAGGATTTATTATTCTTACATAATTGATAATAATTACATGGAGTTAGTGTATAGTCAAATTACTTTTCTGTCCAAAATTCAGAAAAGATTACGTAAGATGCTTCCTGAAAATGATGAAGGCTAGAAAGCATGGCCTTCCATGTTACACCTGTGCCTACTTATAAATATTTTATGAACCTATCCCTGGTATTCCAATACAACTCACTGGTTGCTCTCAAAGCACAAGCAGCAAATTAAGGATGTAAGCATTAGGAATTCATGTTAAGCCACTTTACAATGACAAACAGAGATCTATTATTTTAAATTGCATGTCTTTGAAAAATCAATATTCAAAGAAAGCTACTTTAGAAAACAATCATTTATCGTGTTATACTTCTGATGGTTATTTGGAATTCACACTACAGAGTGCTATACCAACAGTGAATTTAATCTTTTGACTTCTATTTTGACCGACATTAGAAATTTTTTTGTTTCCATTAGAAAATGAGTAGAATTTTCTTCTCCCAGCATTTAAGTGTCACACTTTTCTACACACAGCTTATGCATAATATATGCAAAAAAAAACAAAAACAAAAGAATTGGGAAGGGGAAGAGCAGGGGGGAAAGAACGATGGCATAGGGATGATACACAATGCATCACACTACAACACAGACACAAATGCAATAAAGCAATCCATTAAGGTAGAAATTAATCCTGAGTAATCACTGTTCAGAAGATATTTCATGTAGGAGCAGCTGAATACTGAACTGATGAGTAACATTTTATTTTCAGCATTACAGCAGTCAACGTGGCTTTTGATATAAATTATATACTCTCTGAAAATTGATTTTAACTGTTAGTCTGCTCTCCTCCAATTATTAATGAAAAAAGGTGCTTATATATTCTTTGCTTCTAATTTTGTGGTATACTAAATTATCTTCTACAAGTTTATTATGTGTTCTTAGCTTTGACCCCTAGCTCTATTCATGAAGCCTTAAAAAGTCTTTTGAGAAAAATGACTTTTCATACAAAAAAAAGCCATGGAAAAACTAAAAGGTCAGCAGTAAATAATAACTCTGTATTTTTAAGTAAAAGGCTACACTTATGTATGTATGTATGTCTTCTAGTTTTTGCTGCATTTTTATATGAATTTATGATTACTATGTGCATTTTTATGAGCTTAATAAAACTTACACAGACTGGAATATTTGTTTAGAGTGAAAAAACCTATTCCTGTAGACTGAAAACTTACCCCCAAGTGTGCAATAAAGTAGTATCACAATATTGCTTATTTTTCAACCCATTTACCCATTTTCTGTAGTAAAACTTAACTTCTTTCCAGATCAAGTAAAACTGTGATACTGAGCTATTTATAAGCTGCTTCCAAAGTTTATAGGTTATTTCTGCATTGTTTAGAAAATGCTTTAGGGTACTTCAGGTCAAAAGCTGCACTATTACTTTAATTTTTATTACTCATCAGTTTTTGTGGGAATAGTTACAAACTACACTAAAAATATATTTAACATATATTATGTTGCTTTCCATGTCTTTTCTAGCTTTATACCTCCCAGTTTTCAAGAAAGATTCTGGAAACTGCTAATTTAGCTACTGTGGGGAACTACATATCTGCAAGCCTCTACCTGTTACACTTCGCTTAATTTTACATGTCTCTCTCCTCCATTTTTCTGCAGAACTGAATTAAACTCTAGTCCATTAATGGCACAATCACTACTTTGACAAAATTAGCTCTACCTTGTACATCCGAGGCTTATCGCTGCCCTTGTTCAACTGTAACCAGCTATCTTCTTAACATGAAGAAACTCCTCAGGGTATTCTAGAACTTTAAAGTTTCCCATAATGTTATTTGTCAAGCATGCTAAAGATTCTATTTCCATAATTAATTAAGGATATTTGAATACTAATGGACTAGTTCTCTTTTTTTTTTTTTTTTTTAATCAACAGAAATCTAGAACAACCCACTTCAACCTATTTATTTCAAGTTTCATGTGCTTAGATAAGTCTTATCCCACACAAGTTCATTTAGGAGATTGCTTTGATAAACTGGCCCTCAGCCAACTTAAAAATGGAAAATAATGCAAACACAACAACACAATACTCTGAGGCAAAGATCGCACATGTGTAAGGGAGAATTCTGCACAGTAACATTTCACAATTTCCTTTTTGGTAAAACTGTCAGGCCTGATGCAGAGCCCCATTAATCTTCCTCTCACTGCTTTGCATCACAGCACAGACCGCTGAAGAACTAAGCTAAAGATTCCCTCTCCAGACCTCAGTGCTAGAGCCCTAGTTACAACCAGAGAGATTACATTGTATCTCGACTGCATTTGTGCCCCGCAAGCCAAGTTAGCTGAAGAGTCTACTAAACAGTAGCAGTCCACAGGTGTGATCTATGTCTCACTGAAAGTTTCTCAAAAAAGGCACCGTCTGCATGAGCACTAGACTTAATCCACTGGAATAATCACAAAGTGCCCTTTGATACGTGAAGATATGTCCTTCTTTAGCACCATTTGCTGAAATGTTAGCAATAGAGGGCTTTCCAGCAGTATCACACAAGTACAGAAATACAAAGAGAACTATGTGAAAAGGAGACTAGGATAAGCAAAGAACTGACAGAAATGCAACAGTTTTATTCCTTACCTCTTTCTTCATGCAGACAGAAAAAAAATGTCACTATAAAGGCAGAAAGAATATTTTACCATACACACAGATGTTATATACTGTATTAAACTGGAAGAAAGCATGGTTTTCAAAAGGAGAAAGTGACTATCCAACTCCTTAAGCGTGTAACCAATAACCAATCTTCTGATGCTCCTTATCTCAGCCTGATAACAAACATGGCAAATAAAACATCACTTCACCATGGAGCAAGGCAGACGGGCCATCAGACATGCACAGAATCAGCCAATTCCTTAAAACATGTAAGAGGAGGATTTGTCAAAACTTAATGCCAGAATATACAGTCCTTGAGGGGGTTGAGCACCACACACAGAGAAATGCTTCTGAACACATTAGTGAGCTGGACTCAACTGTCTGACATTGACCTTTTGGACACCAACATCTATCACCAGTGAAAGCCTGGAAGGATCAGGGTGGATCAACCACTTCTCAAAACAAATGTATCCTCTCATATTCTGAATATCCCATATATTAATCTTTTTTTATCTTAAATGTTTCAGGGTAAAATTTCCAAACATCTTTTTTCATCTACATGTGCATTTCTTTTCTTCTTTCCTCTCTGCATGAAACCCTCTATCTCCTGCACCTAAATAACAATGAGGCATACAGTAAAACTGTCATTAGAATAGTCAAGATTTCAGGCCCTTCCCTGTATAAAACAAAGGTAAGCTCCAAACATATCCACGAATACACCCTTACTTATTTTCTTACTACTCATTATTCCAATATTCTATGAAACAATATCCATTACCCTTGCTTTACAGATTTTTCTGTTAGATTAAATAACATATGGCTTTGTCACCTACAAATACCTAAGCATACTTGGGTGATCTTTGTTTCTCTTAGCCACATCTTAGACTCTTTCTAAGATGTCTTAGGAACACTTCTGTTGCCAGAAATGTCCACCTCCTTGCCTCTGACTAGTTAACTGACATGAAAATCAATCCCAGGAGATGCAGTGTAGCTCCTCCAACGTGCATATAACCTATATTATTAAATCAGTGTGAGCTAAGATGACTCTCAGTCTGCTAACAAAATGAAACCACACCGATCTCACTTAGCACTTAATAAATATTAGCAGAGCAGGAGAGAAAACACACTTCTTTTTAGCAGTGTAATCACATAGTCTGAATGCTAGAAATTCTTTCATTTCAGTGTAAAAGTTTTAAATTTCTCGAAGTAGGACACCTGACAAATAAAACATTACATGATTAGTTTTGAATGAGAGAAAATAAAATAAAATAAAAATCACAGTTAACAGTTCTTTAAAAAGTTCAACATAGAAGCAAAATGTCAAAATAGACATTTATTCTTTTACAAAAAGAGTTATGCTCTAAGCACATCGTTTTGATTCAACATCTGCATTCATTATACATGCTATACATTTACATTCTTATAAATAAAAGGTCAATCATACTGATCATAAATTAATCTCTGGAAAGTTACAAAGAACGACCATTCAGAACATTGTATCACAAATACTTTTCAAGAAATCATGATGAGGGGGGGAAGAGACTCTGACAACCCACCAACAAATCCACAGATAATCAAAGATAATGAAAGATCAGTGCAATAAAACATACTTTCAGAATTTAATCCATCTTGGGACTAGCCCTTCACAGAACTTTTGCCTCCATAGAAAGTGTGTACACTCATTTTACACCTAACATTAGTATCAAGCACCTGCTTTGGCAATATATAAAGTATATAGCAGTGTAAGTTTCTGAAATATGTACTTTTTGCACTAAGAGGCAGTTAACAGATATTCCAGTTCGTTTCCAACGACCATTACTATTAACTATGGGTACAGAATTACAGATGTGTGCTGGCTGAGCACTTACAATCAAATGTAGGATGAGAATAGGAGGGTCAACAATATGGCATTGAGGATTAGCTACAACTTAATAAAGTATGGCCCATTACCTAGAATCATAAATGAACTCTTCAGCAACAAAAGAATGTTTTCTTCCTCATAGTTGGAAGGAAACAGAACACGGAGATACAAGCATATATACTCAATAATACAAATTAAATTCACCGTATTACCAGAAATAAAGTAGCTCACATCAGCCATACAAACTTTGACAGTAATTTTCACCCATCCACCACTAGTAATACCTACTTCATTTTCCGCAGGACACAATACTGCATTACAAATTGCATGTGACCAATTCACAAACAATGAAACTGTCTGTCCTCTAAAAACTACTATAGAATTCAGCACATCTAACTTCTTTTTTAAAAAGAAAAAGAAAAAAAAAGTTATCAAACAAAATTTCATTATTATAGGTTGCCCTTTTGTCCACAGGGCGAAGAGTGAAAAGGCTACCTTAGGTACTCAAAACTGCAGTCAGTGAGGCAACTTTGCACTTCCCTGCAAACTACTGAACTGTTCAATGATGCCAGCAACAACCAAACGAGTATTAAAACATACCAATGCACAGAACACAATTTTAATTTCACTTTCTTTGCAAAAATCCCAAATATTATTGCTAGCTTAGACTATGGTTTGCACCAAAACCTGTCACTAACTGTCCAGAAACTCAACTCCTACATTAATTGAACCAGATCATTACTGCAAAAATAAATGCAAAAAACCATTCAACCATGCATACCAGCATATATGATCAGGAAACTGGAACAACACACTATCAGTGAACACAGTATTTGCTAACTTATTATTAATGGTACAGTGGTACTATGATGAAAATTCAAATTAAAACATAAATATGTAAAAAAAAAAAGGGGGAAATAATATAAAGCTGCATGACAGGAGGGTTTAACCTGCAACTTTAGGCATCCTTACTGACAATCCTGAGAAAACTTCTCCTCAAAAGGGAAAAAAATGTTTTATCATATAAATAGTTTTCTTGAAATCCCTGTAAAAGCATGGTTAGAGGTCCTCACACCCTTCAGAAACAAACAAAAAAAGTGTCATCCAACTTGTTTCAAGATTCGGCATGTAGCAATATCTGAATTCTAGCACTCTGCAAGCATTCCCAGAGCAAGTGCAAGGTCCATCTCTCATTTTAAAAGAGAATGACAATGGATCAGAGACTTAGGCACCATAAAGAAAAAGAAGTCCCATTTCAGAACTTGTCAAGAGTTTACTCTCTCTTTCAAGGCTTCTTGGAATCTTTCTCCAACCCAGTCACCTACTGTAACTTCTGGGACAGTATAGCAGCAATTTAGTGTTAAATGGTGTGCAACCCCATAGCATATCTACATATACGAAAAATATATATTTTCAGAATTTTTTTTTGTTTATTTGTGCTTTACAATTAATTGGATGACTCAATTCCTGCCTCACACACACACACACACAGGGCTTTCCAACAGTTGAAATATTGACAACTGCTGTTTCTTGGAATTGAAACAAAGGAAAGGAACTTAGAGGAACCATTGTAGAGAAGACTACCTTAATCATTACCAGACAGCAAAGTAGACCTTTCCATACCGCTACATTCAGGACAGGAACCAATCACAGCACACAGATGTATAAATTTGTATCCACCATAAGCAAAAAAATACATTCATATCAGAGTTAAACAGGATACAATATACCTTACTGTTATCAGTGCTATTATAAAGACCTTAGTCTACTCTTGTCCTGCTTCCATTGAACAGGACTTGAAAAAATAATACCCAGAGGAGGACTACTTTACTACTCCATCACCAACCAGCTGTAAGCATAAGCATAATGAAAAACAATTAATTTCAAATACTGACCAAAATAATACTCTAAATTGGACCATATATCATTCACTTACACTGATCAGCAGTTGCTCACACAGGTGCTCCCAAAGTCTCATGATTGCTTAAATGCAGCACTTTAAAGGAGGCCAAACATTCATACTGAAGAACTGAAACTGAAAATTTGGGAACCTAGGAAAACATGCACGTTTTAATATATTGTTTTCTACTGTTTCGTCAGGGATTAGTATTTCAGATTTTACGCTGCACTAAATTAGGCCTTAAAATGACAAGGCTATTGAGCTTATTGCTTGCAAAAGGCAAACACCACCTCTTACCATATACGACTCGTAAGTAATAAAAAACCACAGTCATTACTAGTTGTTAGCGGCCTGAATTGCCCCACAAGCTGTGGCTGCACACTAGCTTGCCCGTGCAGTTTTCTCCTCAGCACCCAGCAGCTCGGCTGAGTGCAAGGGATGGCGCCACAGCTTCGGCAGCCAGCCGACCCCCCCCAGGAAGTGAGGGGTCGTGGTGCAAAGCGCAGCAGCGACCAGCCCGGTGCGACCCGGCTATAGCGACAGCCGGCTCAGAGAGGTCCGTGCCTGGAAAGCTTAAAAAAGCCTTTTAATTGAAAGGGTGGCTTCAAGAAAAGCCACTTTAAACGACGTGATTTCCTACTGCCAACGGTTTTGATTTATTCTCACTGAATACTAATTACTCATACAGGACAGGCATGAGGTCTGGGTCCAGCTCTTCAAAAAAACTTCCCATACTGGAGTGAATCGAAAATTTAAATTGAAATTTAAGGCTGTAAACATGCTTTTTATGAAATGTTCAAGCAAATGGAATTTGCAGTGGCTGTAAAGCAATCCCTGACTCACTTACAATGAAGTACATACACATATATATACTAGGTATCTAAGTTAGCAGAACGTTACACTGCTTTAGTTTAAAAACCTAGTAGGTGCCACAGGCACATAGTATATTCTTAACACATTAAAATACGTCATTAGTGCAGTTATAATATATTCTTACATATTCACTATAGGTTGCATTTCAAATATCTAGCAAAAATATATTTAATCCTCTTGTTCATTATTACCCTTCATTTATCCCTTCAGTGAATATTGAAAGAATTTTGCAGGTTTATAGTTTTTCTTCTCTTTGTGAATGGTGTCATGAGCTGTGTTCCTGCAGCTACTGAGAAAGCCATCTACTGCAAATTCCAGTTGCAGTGGAGCTGGAAGTAGTCTTCTAGCTACTGTAGTTTACATAGAGTAAATGTACTAACATAAAATGTCTCTGTGCCAGTGGAAGTCTTTATTTCATGTTAATTGAGTTTAAAGGTTCATAAGATATTTTATAAGAAATCCTTGACTTATTTGTGCAATGTGATCTCTCATCTAGGAAAGGTAATATTGATCACAAAGGAGAACACTTAGAACACAACCTTGCATCCAAAAGCTTACATATAAAGTCATCCAGATTTCAAAGTTGCAGACTGCAGTGCAGTCTGAGGTATTGTGTGGTCTCACCCTTAAGGATGTGGATAGAATTTACTGTTACACTACTAAATTCGCTGACAAAACTCTTATGGAGACTCTATCTTGTTTACAGTACGCTGACCTTTAGAAGGGGCAAATGAAGTCACTGTTAATCACTGTAAACCAATGCACAGATGAGAAACAGTCTTAACACATGGTAGACATCCATCCAACAACAACAGAGTAAGAGATGTGGGGGTTGCTAATACGTTTCAAAAGAAACAAATTCTGTGCAAGACAGTCTAGAATTATGAACTATAAATGATTCTTAATAAAGGACTGACAGGGTATGTTGTTAATTAAGCTAAAACACAGAATGGTGATCTAAACTTGCCATTGCAAATGTACATGGGATATGCCTACTACTGTCCATCTGTTCCCTTACTGGACCAGTTGTGTAAAAGACAGGTGAGAGAGTTGTGGCTGATGACAGTTCATTAGGGAAAACATGCCTACTTTAATTCTGTCCTACTGAGTCTAGTGAGAAGGTTTCTTGTTCTAGCAAGACCAGCCTGTGTTTTCCAGAAGAAGAAAGATTTAGAAATTTGTTATGAACTTAGTATTTTCAATATTAGGCTAACAGTTATTAAAAAAAGGACTTTAATATAATGATGTTAAAATGTGAGCAATGTGATTTCCTTGCAAGTAACTATGTTGACCTTACTACATATTGCTCAAGTTTGTTGTTCAGTTTCTTTTACAGAGCTTCTGCAGAGGATGCATTACACCAAAGGAAAATACCTAACCGTATGCACCTTTTGCCTCAAAGCTGTCAAAACCAAAATCAGCCAACTTCCCTATTAAACAAAGATCAGAAATTCTAGTCTATGACTTCCCATTGTATGTTTTCTTAATAATTTTCTTGCCTTTTTTTGAGAGTTCAGCCACTATTAGTTTATTTCTACTGTTAAGTCTGTAATATGAAATTATTTGTCCTGCATTTTGTTTTCTTGCCTCAAATACAAGAAAATAGATAGCTTCTCTAAGTATTGTGCACAAACTGCATTTCAGAACAAAAACATTTATTAGTTATTTCAATGTATTCAGGAATTCACATTATTAAGTACAGTCTTGTAAAAACCAACACCCTGGCAGTGTTCAAAAGCCCTTTGGCAGTGCTAAAATAGCCAGAAGGATTCCTAGAGAAGTGATTAAATTTGGCAAATAAACATGTTGCCTGATCCTCTACAAAATACTCTTAAAGTCATAGAATGCTTTGGTTGGAAAGAATCATCTAGCTCCAACTCCTTCGCCATAGGCAGGAACACCTTCCACTAGACCAGGTTGCTCAAAGCTCCTCCTTCACCCGATATCACAGCATCCATGGTCTAGGGGAGAAAGAAAAAAAAAAACAAACCACAAACCAATAAACTTCAACAGGTACACACAGAGAGATATTTGGTATTTAAAAAGCACAAGCTTTAGTGAGCTGCTGTTAGCATTTTGATGTGTGACTTTTTTAGCACCTTCAGAATTATTCTGTTATACGTGAGTGGCTCATTACAGATCAGTACTATCGAAACTGTGAGATTTTTGGGGATTAAGATAGAATCATGATTCCTGATATTGTGAGGAACTTCTAAATCTGGTTTCTGCAGTAATACAAGGAAAAAGTCACTGCCACTGCACTTGTGTCAGCTTGCCTTTACTCTATCAGCAAAAATGTTAACTGGGTGCATTTTGATGAGGAGTCCATGTTGAAGCAAGACAATTTTCCTTTTGGAGATGATATAATTTAGAGTACACTCTGCCTCACCATTCTAGGTGTCTGACATTTCTAGCTGTTGAAATATGCCTCTCAGACATACAAAGTCTGATAAATCTTCATGTTGTTTATCTTTTGTTCCCTTGCGTCACACTTATGCAATAAAGGCTGTGATTAAGAGGATTAATGAAAATGTCACCATTTATCACCTGAAGCTCAATCAGTAATAGGAAAGTTGGATCTTATTTGATTAATTACATATAGGTGCAAAAATTCTCACATTATGAATTCAGGACTTGCTGCAAGATGCTGGAACTCTGTAAGGTCCAAAATCTCAAGGTTCAAAGTCTTAAAGTTTACATACGCTTAGAAGTACATGCTTAACTTTAAGCTAACTTTATTGAATTAATTTTCTTAATTCGGTAACTTAACCACATTTACTCTCCATTAAGCCTCCATCTACTAGCTCTAATATATCAAGGACAAGTTACCTGCCTTTAAAAGCCTCCTCTCATGTGCCTGCCATCTCTCAATTACTGTTGCCAGGCTTCTTTTATTAGAATTTAATGTATTTTTGCATTTAAAATATTTGTGCATTTTTCCTGTGCTGCCTTTCAATTTTAGAAATAATTCCACACACCTCCCACAAATGCCATTACCATCTTTAGGCTTCCCTTTTGCATGCTATCTGCATGCCACCAAGCAGAGCCACTCCTGAAAACAGAGGGTTCGTAGGCTGTAATCATTAAGAATGTCTATGCTGTTATTGACAACTGTCACATGTTGACAATCAGGTCAATTTGCTGAAGGCAAAATTTTGAATTTCTAGAGCACAGAAACGAATTCTAGATTAAATGGGAAAGTACAGGTTTAGACCTAAATCTTGGGCTTAGTGGCATAAAATTTGTGTTTCAGACATTAGAAGTTTGATTTTTTAAAAAAGTTGAAGAGAAAAAAAAATACCAGTAAGTAAAATAAGGAATTACGTTTTTGGCTTTGTAGTTAGAATGGTAGTTCTTGCTACAAACCTATCTAATCTAAATGTCTCTGCTCATTGCAGGGGGTTGGACTAGATGGCCTTTGAAGGTCCCTTCTAACCCAAACTATCCTATGATTCTATGCTCCTACTTACAGATTTGCTAAAACTAGCTAAATCAGCAGTCGGGTTGCTAAAATGGATCTATTTAGATCTCTGGATTTAACTGAATTGCAGCAATGAAGAACCTACAAGAGAGGAACCTTCACTACTGAGATCTCATGAATGTGCCATTAACTAAACTCTGCCTGAAGAAGCAGACTGCACACTGATCTTTCTCGAAAATGAGAAAGTGAAACAAAACCAGGGTCATACTGTATGGGAATTCTGAATCACACAAACTGAGGATACATAGAAATTAGCAAACCAAAGGTGATTTTCCTCTCAAAACCAAAGCATTATGTTAACTAGCTAAATAAAGAGTTACAAAATAAAATGTGTATGATGAGAGTTACTTTATCAAGGTTAGACTGATTCTAGAAATAAATATGGTAATGTAATGAAAATCCACTTCCCAGTCATAAATATTGATCCCTCTTGAAAGTGCTCATCTTATTTACAAAAAATGTCCTCCTACTCTGCTGACAGGTACATTTTATTCCCAAATGTTGACCAATATTCTGCATGCATATCTCTATATGCTAACTGCTTCATGTTTCACACTTAGATACATATTCTTTCAAGCAGAAAACCATACTTAAGTTCTGTGTCCACAGATTGTATTGTACAACAGGATCCTGCACTCTAGTGACAGCTGCTGTGTATGTTTATGTACATGATAGAAGTTACACTGTAATGCAAAAATAGGGATGATAGTATATTCTTCAATTTAGGGTCTTAAACTGCTATTATGATACAGATGTGGTTAAATATTATACCACTGAAAGCATATGATGGTTTTAAGAAAAATAGTAAGAACAAAAGTGCCAGAAAAAAAAAGAAAAAATTACAAGCCCTGGACTTGGATCTTATATTTGAGGATCAAATTCCTCACCATTGAACTGCCTGAAACTAAAAACTTCTGCACAACAGGATTCATTTTTCTTGTCTTGTGATTATGCTCCTAAGAATGCTGAAAGATTCTGCTCTTTTCTGATATCCTGAAAGTTAATAAAGATGTTCCAATAATCTGTCAGTTTGACCTCTACGTATGTAGTTGTGGAGTTTTGCCACTGTCAGAAATAGTTTTGTGTTTCAATGGCTCAGTAAAATGAGAGTCTTCCAGTTAACAGGACTTTGTGTATGTACTTTAACATGTAAATCAAAATTCATTACTGGATTGCTAAATTCCATTTTAGATTAAGTTGCTATCTGCCAGGAAACTATGTGTTACATTGGATGGCAAATCGGGGGGGGGGTTGTTGGTTTTCAGAACGCAAGTAGTTTTATTCCCATTGCTCAAGTGGCAAGTAAGAGCTACCATCTTTTATATATATGTCAATAAAACAGATTGAAGTAGTGAGATTTTTCCCACTGTACTTGAAGAGAAATATTTACTGTTTGTATAGAAAATGAAAAGCAATTTATCATGATTAAGTTGCAGATTCTGTGTTGAAACTGGGTCCTGGCAGAACTGTTTTCCACAAGAGGCAGATACAGAAAGCTTTAGTTCAAGACCCAGTGGCCCTGTGTTTTGCTTGAGAGAAAGTAAGGATTTTATGTAGCATGCTTATTAAGTTATTATCAATATAAATTCATTTTGCTTACAAAATACTTACTGTTATTTCCACCATGCTAGGTTTTGCAAACATTTTAACACATTTAACCCTGAAAATGTTTCATTGTACCACACGTGAGTTCTTCCATAGCTTGCCAAAATGGCATTGTAATAGCATTGAATGAAAAATAACTTATATCTATGTATATCACAAACTTCAATTTCTTTATAAAAATTGCACCAATTAATGGTTTTCTAAATAGGAGTTAACTCAGATAAATCCTGTCCTGGGTTCAGCAGTAGCAGTCATTTTTAACCCTTCTTAGTAGCTGGTGCAGTGCTGTGTTTTTGACTTTCGGCCTGGGAACAGTGCTGATAACACCGATGTTTTCAGTTGTGGCTTAGTAATGTTTAGTCTGACCATGGACTTTCTGAGCCTCATGCTCTGCCAGGGGGAAGGGGAAGCCGGGAGGAAGCAGAGACAGGGCACCTGACCCAAACTAGCCAAAGAGGTATTCCATGCCACAGCACGTCATGCCCAGGATGTAAACTGAGAGTTACCCGAAAGGGGTGTCTCTCTCTCTCTGCTCGGTCAGGCTGGGTGGTGAGCAGTTGTATTCTTGTCCCTTGTTATTTCCCTTATGATTATTATTATTGGTGGTAGCAGTAGTGATTTGTGTTATACCTTAGTTACTGGACTGCTCTTATCTCAACCCATGGAAGTTACATTCTTTTGATTCTTCTCCCCATCCCTCTGGGAGCGGGGGGAAGAAGGGGGAGGAGGGAGCGAGTGGGCTGCACGGTTTCTGAGTGACAGGCTGGGCTTAAACCACAACAAATCCTTACATGTACATTCTTAACTAAGTCTAATGGTGACTGATTTTGAGTTAGCTAAATTCACTTATTCACTTCTGGTTTATTTCAGGCTCTGTCATTGATCCATAACAGATTCATTCTCCCGTTCTGCCTCCTTCTACAGTTTATCTGTCTCATATTTTTTCCCAAATGTAGGGACCCAAATATTTCTTGGTGTCTCCAGAGTGCTACTGAAACACAAATGTAGTAAATGTTACCTTTGAAGAACTTCCGTGAAGGATGGTCAATTCCATGAGTTTGGCTCACATGAATTCAAACACATTTTCTGGGTCCAGCTCTTAGGTAAGTAGGAGAGGCTCTAAACCGACAAACTAAAAAAATATTTATACTTAAATTTAAAAAAATAAAGGTGCCAATCCAAACTGCTGTCATTCAACGCACAATAGTTTGATCATGGTAAAATGGCAAAAAGCTATGAACTCTCCAGTTGGTATTGTTTAAATGAATTTCCCTTATCCTTATTGCTGTGCTCTGCTATCCAGGTAAGGGGCCAGAAGCCCTATATTAAGTAAGGAGTGCCTGGACTCAAATTATAAGTTGTGAAGGAAAGTTCTCCCAACACATTCGGGACATCAGTCTTATCTTTTTAAAAGCTAGTTTTAGAAGTAACTGAAGTAACAAGAGCCAGCAAGTTACTTTATTCAAGATCTTAACTTTTTTTTTTCCCTCCTTAAAGTTAAGATTCTGTCAGTATTCGCATAGATTGTTCCGATGCATCTCGTTCAACTAGAAAGTGACAAACTAATTTATTTCTATATACATATATATATTTATAACTCAAGATTTGTTCTCCCTTACGTCTTCTAACTTCATTTAAAAAGAATGATTTCTTAAGGAGAATTCACATTGAAAATTTGTGCTGGACTCCCTGCACTGAAAATCTTGAATAACTGGCAAACTTGTTTTTTAACAACATTCTATGTTCTGTATGCCTTTGGTGTTCTACATCAACAACTTACAACACTGATGAACTTAAATATATGTGCTGTGTGTTACTGTCCATTGTTTATAACAGATTCAACCTTAGAAATCCTAACTCCTAGAAGCCAGCATTGTCATATTGGATACACTCAAAACTGAAAAAAAACCCAAAGACAACAAACAGGGAATAGGCTAAACCCTCAAGTTTATGTATTAGAGTAGTAGATCTCACGTCAGTGTTATTAGATCAAACTACAGAGAGTATGATATATTCATGTACTGAGAGATGAAGAACACAAAGTTCACTTCATCATCGCCTCTGCTTCTCCTGTTAAATCTCTCAGCCTCTGCTTCATTCAGCTGACCTTTACATGCTGCAGTGGGAGATTTGCATCTGTGCCGAAAGGAAAGATAATCAGAGGATTTTTCCCCACTTCCATCAAATTCCTTTTTTAATCTCAAGTTCACCCAGCCTATCACTCCTCCTTTCAGAAAGCATTACATCTCTTTTATAGATCAGCCCAGAGCAGCCTGTCAGCTTTCCCAAACAAGAAATTTCTAGTAACAGAAGACCTGCTTTTTTCTTCTGTAGATGTGACATTTCATTCTTCCTTTTCACCTCTTTTGTTCACTTTTACATACTTGTTCTCTCAATACCAGAATTTGTTTTGGTCTGTGGCAGAAGTGAACCACAGGCCACAACACTATATTCACTAAAACCAGGCATGTCTTACAAGCTAAAAAGCTTGTAAAGCACAACCAAGTCTACTAAGGCTTTTTGTTATTATTGTGTCATAATTCTAAATAGTGGTTATATTCAGAGCTAATTTTCAAATTCCCTAGAAGACAGGACTGTTTGAAAATGTTTCCATATAATCAAATATTTCAATAAGATTTGCAATTTAATTGTAATGTTTTAAATGTAAAGGCACTTCAAAACAAAGCCAAATGTGTGAAATCTCAAAGCAGTTAAGATTTATTTTTTGAAATATTTTTATCAAAATTGCTGCATTACGATAAGGAATTCCAATTGATAACAAGCCTTTTCTAACAGAAACGTATCTTTTGAGAATTTATTTTAGCCAAGGCTCACAGACAAAGACATCAAGTACAGACAGAATCGTAACCCAGATTTGGTTGCTTTTTTCATCCTGCAATATATCCTAGTTTTTCAATGTCACAAAATCAATATTCACACTGACAAATATTTGGTGCAGTATATGAGCAATATAAGGCACTGTAGCCTAGAATAATCTCCATCTGAAGAATCTTTAATATGCCCTTTGCTACTCATGAAGATAATTCAGCTATGGAGTGTCCATTTCATATGTGGGAAGGGTTCAATATAATAGCCAAAGTGGACATTTTAATGTTTTGGGTTTTTTTAGTTTTTACGATGTAACTAGGACTATTTAACTTCCTCCACAGAGCAGAAGATACTATTCACATTCACAACTAAGAGACTCTGTTTTGTGCAACTACTGTGCAGCTATAATACTGCAAAGATATTTGCCAAGGTATCTCAAATTCTTTGCCACTGTTGGAGGTTTTCGAGTACTAGCACTGTCCACAAAGCACCAGCTAATATTCCTGCTGAGTGTGACTAACATCCCAAGTGTATGCATTTTTTAACACAAGCCAGAACATCTTGGGTAAGAGCACAGAGTAGTTAATAAACTCAGGAGAGAGAAAACATAAGAAGAAAAGGGAGAAGATATTACCTACTACCTTTGGAAACATCACTGTCCCATATGTGGTATTCAGTCTTTTCTGTATCACTGATGTTTTGTACTTCACTGAATTCATAAACATGCTCCTGAGCTGTACTATATTGTAATGTCTTGAATCAATTTTGAAAGGAAAGATTGTAACTTCCAAATGTTAATTCAGGAGAAAGATATTTGCAACAGATCTTAATCCTCAAACTTACTTACAAAGGTCACTGGCCTATGAGAATACTGCTTGCTTCTTAAATTACAATATAAGCAGTGAATCACTGTAGTGAGCAGTTTAGCTTAGCTCAATTAACTTTGTATATTCAAAGAGGAAAAAAACACGTTCTTCCTCAAGATCTATTGTTTCTATTTGAGAAGTTTCATTTTTCAGATTAAAACAGAAGCCACCAAAAATATTTCTTGATATTTCAAATAGTACTTCTAATATCCATATCAAATTCGTTGTTGGAGAAACCTTTGTGAGACAATGAACTTTTGTTTTTATAATGTCCCACTCAGTCTATTGTATTTATATACAAAGCAATATCATAACCTACTATTCAAACATCCTTGGTCTTTCAAAAACAGATGTAAAAAAATGCACTGGAAAACAAGATACGCCTGATTAAAAACTGTTATATGGAACATAAGAAAATGCAACCTAATGTATGTCTCAAAATAGACCAACCTCATGGTACAGTTCATCTCACCTCACTTCAACCATCTAGAAATTAAGACATCCAGACTAAACTAGTCATTTAGTCAAAGAAGAGGAAGGCAGTTAATATAATCAAGATAAATCATCATTGGGAAATGTTTATCTTGAGTTAAGATTAAATGGGCTAAATAAGGTTTTAAATTGAAAAAACACCAACACAATGAAACCTAGAATACCTACCTGAAATTTTCAACTTTGGAAAAAGACAAAACAAGTGAAACAAGTGGAGTGATACTGGTGGGTTGGGGAGTGGAGAAGGGACAGTATTGTTAGTACATGCTTTAATTTGAACAGAAAAGCAACACAAATATCAGTGGTTTGTTTTACTTAAAAATAGATTTAGATCCTAACCCCGTAATACCAGAATCACTGCATTTTCTATCACCACCGGACTTGCTTGGCTGCAATACTAAAACTGATTTTTAAGTGACTGGAGATCTGACTATACAAATACTCAGGCCTTCGTGGACCAGATTCAGAATTTTATTTTGCTAATTTCTGCTATCAAGTGCAAATACCATGGAAAGAAAATTAAGCACTGATGGCTTTATCAATATGGCAACAACAGCTTCATCTACAATTGACAGTCATAGAATCATAGAATTGTTTGGGTTGGAAGGGACGTTCAAGATCACCTAGTTCCAATAAAGGACATATTGGAGTACATAATAAAACTATGCTGATTCAAATTATGGCTTACTGATTATTTTGAGAATGCAATGTCATCTATTTATTACAATATGTTGTCCTGCCTCATTTTTAAATTGATATTATCAAATGAAACATATCCCTGGCAAAAGGCTAGGCAACTGTCCCAGAGGGCAGAGGTAATGTTTATACGTTAGAAGTTTCACCAAGAAAAAGTAAATTATTTGATAGACAAATGGATAATAGAAGTAGCGAGGATTCAAAGCCAACTCATCTCCTTTCTATCTGTCCTATCTTTCTTGCATTTTAGTAGTACTTTTGGCTGTGCCTGATTTTTATGGAGTATCCATATCCCACAGCACCATGTCCAGCTGAAAACCAAGCTCCATGCATTTGTCACTTCTCATTTTCTGAATGTCATGTTTTAAGCCCAGCTGGTAACTCAGAACCACACAACTGCTCGCTCACTCCTCCCCCTTCCTCCACACCACCCGCTCCTCGGGGGATGGGGAGAAGAATCGAAAGAATGTAAATCTCACGGGCTGAGATAAGAATAGTCCAGTCAGTAACTAAGGTATAACACAAAACCACTGCTGCTATCACCATTAATAATAATGATAAGGGAAATAACAAGTGGAAAGACCATATGTAGCCAGCAAGTCATATTATGATTACATTCTATCATTGTACATTAAATCCACCGTAGAAAATACACAGCGCTTTACTAGCCCCTTCCATGCAGTAATGCATAACCGTCACCTTCTGGCCATC
>JANHGB010015318.1:0-10674 GCA_026283785.1 Coracopsis vasa | reverse complement strand
GGCAGGAACACCTCACACTAAACCATGTCACCCAAGGCTCTGTCCAACCTGGCCTTGAACACCGCCAGGGATGGAGCATTCAGAGCTTCCCTGGGCAACCCATTCCAGTACTTCACCATCCTAACAGTAAAGAACTTCTTCCTTATATCCAATCTAAACTTCCCCTGTCTAAGTTTTAACCCGTTACCCCTTGTTCTGTCACTACAGTCCCTAATGAAGAGTCCCTCCTCAGCATTCTTATAGGCCCCCTTCAGATACTGGAAGGCTGCTATGATGTCTCCACGCAGCCTTCTCTTCTCCAGGCTGTCTTTGCATGGAAGCTGCTCCATCCACCTTATCATCCTCTTGGCCCTCCTCTGGACATGCTCCAGCAGCTCCATGTCTTTCTTATGTTGGGGACACTGGAACTGTATGCAGTGCTCCAAGTGGGGTCAGCTTGCCTGATGGGTTCTGTAGCATATGGATTGGGATTTCATCCTGTGAGTCCTCCAGTAAGACAGTAACTTGTGACTGAGCTAATTTGTAACAACTTTGTGAACCAGAAGAAAAAAATGAAATCAATTCTATATCTTATTTAAACTGATAATTGAGGTATGATTTGGAGCCCCATTAAAGGGGCTCTGTCAAAGTGGTCTGCATGACCCAGAATGCCTAACTTAAAAATTAGGGTGATGCAAGCTCTTACTATAGTCTAAGCTTTTACTGCAGCAGGATCTTCTCCATGTCATCCCTGATTCCTGTGGCTGCCGGTCTGCTGTGCTACTGTGGGAGGGAGCAGAGCTCTTGTCTGTGCAGCCCATCCGAGGTGCAGTGCTTCCCACTCAGTGTTTGGATGCAGTGGGAAAGGTTAGCGCTGGCTCGGACCTGGTGCAGTTCCTGCCTTTCTGCATCTGGCTGGGCAGGGAAAGCATTCACTGCCACGCATGTCTCCCAGCCCCTCCATGTGTTCTTGTTGCAAACATCAACCTGGGCACAGGAGACTGATCTGGGGATGGCACGGAGGTGGCGCAGGGTGACTTGTGTCCATATTATTATACCCTCTTACACCTCTTATCCTGCACCCAAAGCGGGAATTGCTCCTGGTTGCAGGACCTGTTTGGGAGGATGATCGTTGCACACAAGCACTACCAGGGACCGTCACAGCCTGGTGGGACAGGCTGTGCTCCAGGGCCTGGGAGGGGTCCCTGGCTGTTTTTCAGCTCACTGACCTATTTCAGACATACTCTTGGGTAAGTGGGGCTGTGCCCTATGTTCCAACCTGGAGTTCAAGGGGAGCACTGTCTGCCACCTGTGCTGGAGATGCTGAAGCAAGGCGTGAGCCATGCATCTCCTGGTGCTTCAGCATCTCCAGTCGGGATGGAGGGCATGGGCATAGCCGGGATGGCAGGGCACAGAGCACAGGCCAGCATCCCTCCCCTCTCCCCCCCTGTGCAGCCCCAGATGCTATTTGTAGAGCTGTTTGTGGGTGGGAATCAGATATATTGTGATAAAAAAACAGGAGGGCAGCAGCCCTGGGGTCCTGGGTAGCAACCATGAAAGGTGTCTTCATGCATGTCCCATGGGTGAAGGTGGGCACAGGGGAACTAAAAGGGCAGATGTGCTTCATGACAGCCCTTGAGCATCACCAGCAGTGAAGCAATTGAAGTGTGGGGAGCCCTGTTTCATTTGTTACATCTGAAAACAGCACAGCCTTTGAGTATGGGTAGTGCTGTGCTGACATTTGTCCCTTCGAAGCGTCCCCTCTGCTACCCCTTGCCACTCAGTTCATGGGGTAGGAAGAGCCACCCAATTGGAGATGGAGCCTGGATAAAGCGGAAAGCCTCTTGAGGAACAGGACATCACTTCTTCAGGACTGGCCTGCTAAAAGTAGTTTGGCAGGGATGAATACAATCCACAGCCCAACGCGGTCTGGTGCACGCTGGCATTTCTTTAGGCTAAAATGAGGCATAAAGCAAGGCAGGCAGGGAGGGAAGGAGGAGAAGCCCATTGCCTGGTTTCTGGCATTTCATTAGTGGTCTCTGCTAGTGGGGAGAGAGGGGCTGATATCTCCAGGGTATGATCTAGGGCAGGGTATGGACTTGGGGACCTGGCCAGCCCCCTTGGTGTACCCAGCTCTCTGCTTCAACTTTAGCAGGATCCCATAGGAAATCACTGTGCTGCAAGACAACGCCAACCCATTCACCAGGAGCTAAGATACCATGTGTTACTTGTTAACCCTTGCGGATAATGAAACCACGTCTTCAGTCAGTAGGAAAACATCACAGCTCTCCTGCAAAGAGGCAGACGGAGCTCCCAGAAGCTGCCAGATGCACATTCTTCTCACCCCCCTCCTAAAATATCACTGCAATTTTAATGCACTCAGAACAAACCAGCAGTTGACTAAACAGACATCCATTATAAAATCCATATTAAGAAATGAGACGCTTGGGATAATTTTGATTGATTTACTTGGCAGAGTTTTGATAGCTACTGAAAAACATACTATTCATGTTTAGGTGAAAAATAAATGGAGTCAAATAAGTGTCACTGCATAGTACTAGGAGGTATATACAGCCACATGTAAAAATGCATAAACACAAACATTTCTGTACAGCAACTTTTCCTTTCAGTCTGTATAGAGAAACACTGGTTTATAATATGGGGGAAAATATAAAGCAGACATACATGCAACAAGGACATGACAGTTACATAGGTCCCACCTGCCTCCCAAGAGCTGCAATAATAGTAACAATAATAACAATAATATTAATAATAAAAGCCTTTTTTCAGGGAAAAAATGTGAAACCTGGAATGTTTTCATGTTGAGGTTTCCAGAGAGCTTCAGATGTCAAACATATCTGAAGGCGATTTAAAGGCTTGATTCAAAGCCCCGTGAAGGCAATGGAAAGACTCCATTGGTTTCGGTGAGCTTGGGGTCAGACCCAGCTGTTGAACCACGATCCCGTCCTGCCCTCCCCCAAAACCCAAAGTTGAAGTCTGCAGATAAAAATAAACAATCGTATCATACAAAACTTTGTCTATAGAATACAAAAGGTAACCGTTGACTTCTTGTATAAAATACAACTTTTCGATAGTATATTTATTTCACATATGTATAAATATAACCCAAATAATATGATTTTTATTATTCCTACCAAAATATTATTACTTTTTGGTTGGTATTTTTTTTTTTTTACAAAAGTTTACAAAACAAATAATTCTTTATATTTACAACCCAATACTGCGAAGAGCGCCCAGTCCATGATGAAAAATAGACTATAAGGGTAGTGCACTTAGCCATGGCAAAGAAAGAGGAAAAAGACACTAGCTGTGTTCAGATACAGGTGCTCTGAAGAAATGATACTGGATTCAAGTTTTGGTTGCAAGACTCTTTTGAGCTCACGTTCCAAACGCATCAGGACTGCAAATGGCCTCTGCCTTTGTAGATTTACTTCAGACGGGTTGACATTTTGATCCCAGGGATGGCACTCACAGCCCAGTGTCTTCTTCACTGCATGCTGAGGCCAACAGGGCAAAGCTCAGCTTTGAATCCACCACCGGATGATATCCTGAATCCTTGGGACCAGCTCCTCAGCTGAACAATTTTTTTACATCATTTGAGGATCTGGAAAACAATCTTGTCTTAATACAGAAACCAGTGGTGGCCTCTTCAATGGCACGTGAGGGTGGTTGAAGTTACCTGACTTCAGTGCCCATTGCTCATGATGATACCAACTCAGCCTTGGCCTGAGCGTCATCGCAGCTGTCTGTTCCTACCAGAGCTTTGGCAGTCAGTGCTGATCTGCTCATGGATGTGGTGTGTGCCTCTGTATGAGCCACACGAGCTCATCTTCCCTCCAGTTTGGACTGATGTAGCTGCTATTTCAGTCTAGTTTACTGGGGACTCATTTGTTGGACTGCATCTGTATCTCTCCAAACTGAGGTGGGATGCTGACCTGGGCTGAAAAGCTCTTTAAAGACTTGGAAAAACTTGTACTGGCATATCAAAGGGATCATGTGCACCCCAGCCAAACTGGAGACAAGAGGGAGCTTTCCAGGCACCTGAGCCACCACATCACACAGTGCAGGGGTGTGCAACCATCACTAGCTGGGACAGCAGAAGGGACTCTTCAGCAGGCTTTCTTGTCTCTCCTATGACAAACATGTCACGGACCAGCCCACCTTAGCTGGCACATCTAGCTAAATGCTGTGTTACACCTTTCCTGGAGGTGCTGGTGCTTGTTTGTGCACAAGCTTCTTGAAACATCATGAACAGTTATGCCCACATAGAATGACAGGGTGAAATGACTGGAAAAGCCTTATTAAAGCCTCTCTTGAGAACTAGGTCAGATAAGTGCAGAGGCTATTGTCAAGTAGTCTACTCATCCCAGTGTCACTAACAAGGATGAATAAAGAACTTGCACGGGGCAGAGCAATGCCTCTTGGCACCGAGGCGTGTGAATGCAGGCATTGTATTCCTTTGCCACATCTCGTTTTAGCTAATTCAGAGGAGGCTGTGAAAGACATCACACCGCATCATTTTAAAGAACAGCATTTTCATTTGAACTGTAAGATCTGTTCCCTTCTGTGAATTCTCCGGTGTGACTCACTGCAGAGCTGCTTTACAGCGACACAGCACCTCCTTCTGATGTCCTTACTGAGCAAGTCTATAGGAGAAACTTTTAACATGGTTGAGACTATTCCCTGGCACCAAGTGGTGTGGAACAACCTGTATCCTCCCTGCTCTGCTCTGTTCGCCTGTGGTGGCTGCAAGGTGGCTGCCAACTGTCTACAGGTACGGTCCTTGCCTAGGGTTAACCCCCTCATGATGCACTGGTTAACTGGGCCATCCCCAAACCCAGGACAGATGATTGAGTCCAGCACCCAGAAATATTGCCCCAAACTGTTTCATTTACATACACAGATGTGGTTTAGTGGAGCCTCCTACTGTGAGTAACCCAGGTGGTTGTAACTGATTTCATGCTAGTTTCAGGGGCAGAGCCATTCGGACTCTGCCTGACAGAGGCTCTGGGGACATAGGCCATCACTGGACCTCTTCCAGCTCCCCCCATATGACGAAGGGATAGAAGGACAGAGCCAAAATGCTGTGCAGCCAGAACTGTAGCCTTTCCCGGACAGAGATGCTGGCATTTCTGCTAGGGTAAACCTGTTCAGTTGAAGAGGACAGGGCTGAACTATCTAAAGAGGATAGCAGCTTAGCTGAGCCACTTCATGTGTTTGCCCTCCTCTAAGCTGGGCTGGGAAAGTAGTTGGTAAGGGTCAAACCATAAGCATCCTTCTCACTTAAGTTGTCCATTAAGTCCCTGGAGTCCCTGGGGTAGGGCAAGGTGGCGAAGTGAGGAGCCTGAGCTTTGATGTAGTTCATCTCATGTTTCCCTCAATGCCCAAAGTGATTGTGCTGCTGGCAGGACAGTAGCGTCCTCTGATAGGTGCTGCAAGCACTGATGAAAGGGAGGAAGTGAACTCTAGAGCACACCAAGTAACGCACTGGATGATCTGTTTCCTTCTTCCCTTGGACGAGACCACTTACCCTTTTGTGTGCTACAAAACATAGAGGGCTTAAACCAAAATCATTGGGAAAACACATGTGAGTTTGTACTGTGTAGAAGTGAACAGTTTTTGTAACACAATGGGATTTACACAGGGCCTGATGCCATCAGGGCTGAGTAGTCCTGAGGAAGTTAAGGGCCATGAACATAATGGCTGAAGAGCTCTGGACCACTTGGGCTCGTACTTTGCACACAGAGAAATGATGTTTCACAATCACTGTCTGGTGCTTGCATGTGTGGGAAGCTAAGCATGCTTCTCTATGCAGCTCCCTTGGAAAGAACTGGTTTGCAATGTGCTGGGCACCGGTGTGGGGAACAGACCCTTCATGTGCTCTCACTCCTTTGTGGCAGGCGTGAATATCACTTATATTATCATTCATCAAGGAGACTTCAGTTTTATTCCTAGAGCAACTCTTCAAACAGGGCAGTCGCCCTACACGGTATCTTAAAGGACTGCCCAGTTACTGGAGTGTAAATTAATAAAGCAGGTTGTTGGCATCTAAAGAGAAAGCTAATGTCCTTACTGCCTCTTCATCTCGTTGTCCCTTGGTACTGTCGCTTACGAGTGGTTCCCCAAAATTTCATCGAGGTTGATGTCTTTCATCCAGTCGTCGTTACCAGGTTCCGTTTTCAGTAAAGAATCTATAAAGTCTGAGTCACTGTTGAGTGCAGGCCCTATACTGTCACCTTGCTGGTTCAGAAAGTCAAACGCTAGGTCATTGCCATGGTCACTTCCTTGGTAAGCCCGGGAGTTTTGGTTGGTAGATGTGAAACTGGTTGACGGCAGAGATGACGGAGGTGTCATACTCGTTCCTGGCTGATTCAAGGTAGGCACAGTCTGTCCTCTCAGCTGGTTAGGTCTTATGCTGAGACCTCGTAGTGAGCCAGCGGATTGTCCATTTAGAGTCTGCTGCATTTGGTTTAGAGGAGGCCTCATTTGGACTCCCGCTGTTAACTGATTAGGAGGTGCCAGTGCACGCTGAGGAAAATGCTGGTTGCCTACGCTGCGTTGTAAAGACTGGTTAGGATATGGAGTGCCAGCAGGGAAACGGACCCCTGCGGGTTTCAGTGCATCCTGCTGCTTCACTGCAGCTTCCTGCGGCGCCCAGTTCTGGGCAGTGGCAGTAGCTGTGATCATCACGTTGGCCGGCCTTTGTGCAGGGATACCTGTAGCTCCATGGTTCAAGCTTGGCCTTACTTGCTGTGAGTTGACCACTGACCCTGTCCCAAAAGCCGCTGCGTTGTTTCCCTGTGCCATGGTTTGCTGTCGTGACATCATGGGGTTATTCTGACCGGGCAGGACTTGGTTTTGGTTCCTGTGCGGCTGCATCTGATTCATTCCTGAAGTCACGTTGTATGAACTTGGTTGGTTGCAAGGAAGGTTCCCGTAGCAGCCCATATTCCGAGTAGCAGGAACAGAAGGCATTCGGGTCCCAGCAGGGGTGGACATGATGCTGGAGCTCTGGGTCATGATGCTATGAGTTGAAATTGGGTTGGATAAGGACATGTTGGAGCTCATACTCACTGCTGGTGAACCACCTGGAAAGGAGAAAACAGAAGTGTTAAAGCAAACAAGAGATCAATGTGTGGCGCCATTCAGATGCCAACAGGTTCAAAATCCAGTTTTCTAGCAGCAGAATTTCTTGAAGAAGATACTTTGCTCTTAAGAGGACTTACATGAACTTGCTCAAGGCCTTAAAGATGCCTGTCATCCAAAGGTGGTTTGGCCTACATGAAGCCATTCTTCCCTTGTAGCTGACACCTGTCAATGAATCACAGGAAGAGTCTCCAAACCTCACACAAGCTCTCTTGTGACAGATTTGCAGCTACCTACTCTCTATTTTGAGGCCGCAATAAGTCATTTAGGCAATGTAAGATGATTGCTTATGCAGTGCAAGGCTCTGAGTTAATCCCTGAGAGACTGGCTGAAGAAGACCACATGTTTCTAAACACAGCCAGTGTAGATGGCACTGTGGAGACTCCCGCCATGGCACAAAATGAGCTGCTCCACAGTTTAATCCCCTTTGCTACTGTCGCTTCCAGTACAAGCCCTACAAGAAGAAGTCACATTCAAGACAAATGAAAGATGTTTCTTCACCCAGCGTGTTGGTCAATGAGGAAATCTTTGCCACATGGCACAGTACAAGCTAAATTCTTGCACCATTCTGGGGGGCTCCCAAAGTGTAAGAGCTCTTGGATAGGCTTGCTACAAGGTACCACCACATTTTGGGAATTCCCTGAGGAATGCAGAGGAGGAATGGAAGAACATACAGCCCCGGAGCTTTGCTGTTTTGTAGTAGCAATTGTTGGACATGGGACACTACCTTGGTTTGCTCCTTCATATATACAACAAAACCACACTGAATTTTACTAACTTTGACTTCACAACCAATCTTGTATTAGTCTGTGTGATTAATTTAATTAGTTGGTCCATCATCAGTTCCTTCTTACTGCGCAGGTCATGCCTGCATCGTTCTCCAGACACATCAGTCTCAATCCTTCAATCTTTCTAACCTCTTTTCAGAACTTGACAGTTTTCAACATTTGATTTCAAGGCTATTTCAAGACCCATCACAGCTGGTCACAGAAACAGCTCTTGCACATCTCCAGGATGGATGCAAAGTAAGCTCCTTGTTCAGCATCATCTCAGACTGTGTTTGTCTTTTGGTTGACATCACACAGCCTGTTTGCAGTGATATCTGGAGACCTATCAGCCATTTCCTTATGTGTTATGCTGATTTGTATTACTCTGTTTTTTTAACCACAACAGACAATACAAAGTCAGATGCTTTAAAGGACATGAAATGAACTATTAAATAACTATTAATGTTATCAGCCAAAGCTGTGGTTTCATTGAAAATGATACTATGCTGGTTTGCAAAGATTCTTTTACATCAGCCCATATTTCCTGATATTCATTATATTCCCTTCCCAATTGTTTCTTATCCAGGCTGTATCAGCTCCCCAGTATTTTTGCTGAGCTCTGCATTTGGTCACCAGGGCTGCAATTACCCACTTAACTCTTCTAACTTTTGGCATGGCATTCGCAGTTGTCCTTGGAGTTTCAAGACTAAATAAAGAGTGACATTAAGAATTTGGAGAACCTCTCAGCCAGCTCTTTCAGAGCTCTTGAAGACAAATCATGCGCATACATATTTAAAGAGTCTATGTTTAGGAACAGCTGTTTAATATACTGTTCCTGTTGAAATTTCACCATAACGATGTTCAGTTCCCTCAGACTGGGACTGAAGAAAGAATTACCATCTATTTCTGCCTTTTCTGCATTATTTTTATACATCTATGTGCTATTTTCATTTATTAATGGCTGCAAAGGGTTCCTTCTTTTTAAGTACTTAAAAATAATCTCTTCCTAAATCATTATTAACACTGAGTGTGACTCCACAAGCAGAGTTGCTTGCTCCAAATCAGTAGAAACAGAGGCCTAGCTTAAGAAGCTCACGTTATCCTGGAAGGCAGGCTTTCCCACCAACTGGAGCTAAGCTGGAGACACTTGCTATAGACAATCTGTGCTAGCTTAAGCACCTAAATTCAGTCCCCAAGCTGGGCAGCCCCTGGGACAGGAGATGCTATGAGGAATCTCTCTGGTTTTACCCCTATATGGACCATTAGATTCTCACAATTAAGGCTCAGCAGACAACCTCACAGTTAGCCCCATCTTTGGCTTTGCTAGTGGCTTGTGCATTGCTCACTGCTTTCTGGAAATACTGCCACATCTTTTTTGATAGAGATGAGGCCCTGACTCTTTGCTCCCTTATGCCAGCACAGGAATCTGTGGCGCTTCAAAAGACCTGGAACAGCCATCTGGGGAGAGCTGGTTCTCTCCCTCCATCTGAACTACAAGTCTGTGTAGTCCCTTCACTTGCCACTGGCATGAAGCTCCTCCTGGGGTGACCCCAGGGCTACCATCACACTAACCTGCCAATGCCACGCTCCTTAAAGAGCACAAGCGGTCGGGACGTGGGTTGTACTTGTTGTGCAACAGACGAAGCTTCCTCTTTCTTTGTATTGCTATTTTTATCCTTTTTTATTTTTAACGCAAATATTTTCCATCCTGATTTCTTCCAGATGGGAAGAAACGCTTCCCTGGCAGCGCTGTGTTCAGCAGCTGGGCACCCCAGGCTGCAGCCATTCCCAGAAACACCTTCCCTGCCCAATTCACCTGCTCTTGTCTTGGGGTTTCTTTCACCATGGCACTATGGTGAAAAGCAGAGAGCAATAACAAGCTTAACCAAGTGTCACCGAGCCCCCATGTTATTTTATTCAACTTCTTGTCTCTTCTTCCATGACCTGAGCAAAGCTATTCCCAGAAAAGGGAACAGATTCCCTGCTGTTATTCCCTTATGCAAGAGTTTCCTAATCGCTCCATCTGGTAGCTCTGCTGTGAGCTTCCAGCACAGCCCTTTCTCTCAGGCTCTCCCGAAAAGCTGCTGTCTTCCCCGGGCTCACTCATCAAGGACTGCAGATTTGAATGGACAAGTGCTGCCAATCCCACATGGTTCAAACCCAGGAGATGGGGCTCCAAATACCACGAGACTGGCAAAGAGTCCATCAGATTAGGAACAACAAGAAGAGCCACATAACAATAGTGATCTACTTATTTTGGAGCCTTTCAAAGATGTGGCTGCAGTAATTTCCATTTTCCCTTTTGGGCTAGAAATGAATTGTTTTTAAGTAAAAGCCAAGAATCATAGAATCATAGAATGGTTTGGGTTGGAAAGGATCTTAAGATCATCAAGTTCCAACCCCCCTGCCATGGGCAGGGACACCTCACACTAGACCATGTCACCCAAGGCTCTGGTCCAACCTGGCCTTGAATACTGCCAGGAATGGAGCATTCATCACTTCTCTGGGCTGCCTGTTCCAGTGCCTCACCACCCTTACAGTAAAGAACTTCTTCCTTATATCTAACCTGAACTTCTCCTGTTTAAGTTTAAACCCATTCATTACCCCTTGCGCTATCACTATGGTCCTTGATGAAGAGTCCCTCTCCAGCATCCTTGTGGGGCCCCTTCAGATACTGGAAGGCTGCTATGGTCCAGGTGTAGGACCTTGCACTTGGCATGGTTAAACTTCATCAGGTTGGCATTAGCCCACCTCACAAGCG
>JANHGB010015313.1:7437-21340 GCA_026283785.1 Coracopsis vasa | reverse complement strand
TTTCTCCCCCTCATTTCCTTTTTTTCCTATTAACCAAAGAACAGATTTAAGAATTGTACTTTTCTTAATTACTTTTCCAAATGCCTGACTGCTGCCACTTTACATCTATCTATTTCTAACACCTAGAGTGGTTCACAATTGTAGTGATTTTTGGAGGGCTTTTTAAAAATAAATATTGAAATATCAGTGTTTGAAACCATAATTTCTTCACATAGGAAGAGAAACAAGGTTATATATACTTATACCTAGGCAGTTATGAGAGTAAGTTGAACTTAAACTACAGGTATCAAATCTTAAATAAAATTCATTCAGCTTATTACTTTATTTAAAATTTTAAATAATTACAATATTTTACAAGACCCAAAGTGAAACTTTTTGTATTTATTGGGTTCCTTAAAATCCACTATGTCAAATTCATTTTTAGCAAATTCCTTAATGAATTGAAGCTTACGTGAGTTAACTCTCTGTTCAACTGTTTATAATATGTTTCCTGATAATTTTTTAAATGATCAATCAACTTCTGCCAAATTTGAGAAGTGGAACTCTCGAAGACAATTTATCTTCTGCTTCATCAACCAGGTGGCTGGAAAAAAGAGGCTGTCCCATATACTTGCAGTCTGAGAAAAGCTTCAGCTCATTAATTTTCTGTTCTGTTTGTCCTGCAAGCAGTCAAAAAATAATAAATGGATCAACATATACCACTTCTGATGTAACTGGCAATTAGTGAGTGAATAAAGGAGTCTGAGGTATCCTGAGAACAGACTGTGCAAGGTCAAAGGGAAAAAAATGTAAGGAAGTGTGGGAAATACTGAAAGGGAAAATACAGATAGAGGATATATGACAGGGGATCTGAATTTGTTCTGTCTTCGGAGCGTAGTACAGCAAGCTATAGGAAATCAAGCTGCACTATTTTCACTGTTCAGAAAACAATTTCATCACTCTTGTAGATACATACTAGAGAAACTGCTCATCTGATTTGCCAGTCTAGAGCTGACCTCTCTCAACGTATCAATGTATGCTTTGTTTAGTATTGTATTTATATTGATTTTCACTCACAGCAAGCCCTGCTCATTGCTAAGTTGTCTATAAAGCTTATGCCCTTTCAAATGTAACTTAAAGCATATGTGGGCGTGGAATGAAGAATAATTGATACTACATTACATCCTAAAAAATAAGAGATATTTTGATTTTGCATGTTTCTTGATTATAAGCTCTTTTCTGTATGGACAATCATAGTTAAAAGGGAATGAATATGAAAGTGCTGCCATATATTGTATTTAAACTACTGCAAAATATAACTGCATGTAAAAAAAATATTTTAGAAAATGTCTGCCCAGTGGCACAGATCACTTATAAGTTTTCATCACCCATTCATTATATTAGACCCTTTACAAGGAGTATTCTTTAACCAGCAAGAGAATCACTATCCAGGATACTAAACTTCATTATATCCCCATTGTGACACTTGCATCTACTGAGATGGCAGAAACTTAACAAGCTGTAGTTAAATCATAAATGCCTATTTCTGAATGAATATATAGCTTCACTACCTCACTTGTTAGGTTGTTACTAATTCCCAGACTTCAGTGAGTGCAGATTTTTTCTGGTTTTGCATCTTCTTTATGTAATGAGTCCATTTCTATTCCCTTATTTCAGGTTACTGACAACACTGCTGCAGGAGTATAGCAGTGACAGGAGGCTGCAATAAATAGATTAGAGCAATTATCTCACAACATTCCTTTCAATCTCCTACTACTTTAGGACATTAAGTGTAGACATTGTGATGAAAATATCTTTGTCCAAGTCAGCAACATGCTGTGAAAGGCAGTTTATGGAATAAGACGCGGAAAAGGCAGCAGCATGTGAAAGTTTAAAAATATAATGAGGGACACAGAGAAAATGTGTTTGATGTTAAAGCAGTATTAAAGGGTGAGATCTGATTCTCTTTACAGTCACTACTGTAAAAGTAGTAATGTTATCAAAGCACTGAAGTTAACATTAGTTTATCCGAGAAGATATTCCATTTTATTTTTTTCAAACATTTTGTCTAGGGAAATAAAATATGACTAAATTATGCAATGAGGCAAAATGTAGTTCTAGAAGCCTAGGCATCAAAATTAATTTTTTAAAAATTTTGACCTTGTTGGTAATGTATTTAATAAGTAATTTACTTGTGAAACTTACAGGTCAGTGTACGGTATTGTACACTGAAATCTGTTTATCTTTGTACTTTGACATGACCAGGGAACTAGTAAATAATTTGAATGCCATGATGTTTCAGGAGCTGAAATGTATCAGCTGGAATGATGACTCCTAACTAAACAGGGTTATATCTGACTTTTTCATAACTATGCTGAGACAAAATAAATTTGACTAAGCTTAACTGAAAGTTAGTTAGTAATTTTTCTGCATAGAAATACAATAAGCAGTGAGCAATTCAATCAACAACTGAAACTGATCAATCAACTCATTCCCAGTCCTATCGATATATGGAAATGAATAAAAATGATGAAAGAGAAATGAGAGTAAACAATCAAGTATATTCTAAATATTTAAGTAAGAAACACAAGCCACAGCTTACCCTGAGGTTTTATATTTTATTTGCCATGCTTACTGTGGAAAATTGTATTAACTTATTCCAGGTCCCTCCATTCAATTTTCATCCTGTTTGTAGCACACTTTCTGAGAAAAGCCTTCTGGCCTGGTTGGAAAAAATGTAATAATAGACCTAAAACCTGCTTATCTCATTATGAACTGCTTGATGTCTCAGTACCAAACAGCAAAATTATATATATTTTTCAATTTTCTGGCCCTTTTTTTTACCTTTTTTTTTTTCACCAGCTTTGAGTGTTAGCTAAAGCAGTCGTTAACACATGCTCTTACTGAGCTGATGTTGCTTCAACAAATAAATATGGTATGACCTTCTCATTAATGTTGTTGTAATTTGCAAATTGGGTTTTAACAAGATCTAATTTTTTACTTCTGGGGTTTTGAGGGGAAAAACTAATTCGGTAAAAAAAGTTTGGTCTCTCAAGTTTGTGAAAGGCACATAAGAGAGTTGTTGAATGGTGTCTTTAGGAAGGCCTTGGCACTTAGGAGCTTGTAGTGTGTCTGTTTTCTGTTACTTGTATACTAAAATCACTTACTCATACACTTACCTGAAAATTTGAGATTAACTCCTTTAAAAACAAAAAGAAAAGGTGGACTAACAGGACAAGGCTGATTCAGGCTCAGACCCATCTATACAGGCACTGTGAACATCTTAGGCTGAAACTTAATGGTGTGATAAGATGAATGAAGTTTAATGCCACATCTAATAAAGACCCTTCAGATGTATGCCATGTTCTTACACACTTTCCTGGAAGGCAGTGTGCAAAACAAAGTTTTTTAGACAATAATGTCATTCTGCAACCAAAATAGACGTCTTTAACTCATTATTCTGTTTTGTTTTCTTTATTTGTTCCTCATAAGCCTAAACTGCATTACAGCTGTCTGTTAAAGGATGATTCAGAAGCACAGAAGTAGAGTTGCAATGGGTAATGAATGTTTATGTAGTACTATCTCTTCATCAGTTATTCCTGTCTGAGGTAAAGAAGGAAAATTTTTAAGAGTCTAAAAATATGAAAACCAAAATGTCAATCTCTTAACTTTAAACACTGCATTTGATGATGACTAATACTCTATCAAGGAACAATTGATGTAAAAACTGGGTTTTCAGGCATTTTGCCCCTGTGGGTAACTAGTACCCAACCAAGATCAAAAGTGCCTTTGAAATCGTATGTTCAGAGACAAGGCATAAATGTGTTAGATGATCTAGGCAAAACAACTAGCATGCAGAGAAAAAAGATTTGTACATTTCTCCCCAAATGGGGCATCAGATCAAGTGATACACTGCTGAAATGCTGATGATACACTTGGACTGAAATGATTGTAACTCCTGTAAGAGTATAACAGTGTAAGATCAACATGATCATAAGCACTAGGTACATAGCTGATGACCAATCATAGGATAGAGTCCCATCTTAGAAGTATAAACATTGTTAAGCTATGCTATGTCATTGTCATGTCACATCCTGAACTAATAACCTTTAGTTTCCCAAACAAAATTACTTTCTGGAATTTTTCTATGGAAAAAGGCTGTAGCTACCCAAGAAAGAATTTATGCATGTATTGTGTCATTTCAGCAGAATGCTGGCAAATGAGTTTTAAAACTTCTCACTTAGCCTCCTGTCTGATATATCTGTGATGGCTAACAGCTATGCTTGTGGGTGCTTGACAGTCTAACTGAAAATCATGTACATTTCTTTTTTTTCAAAATAGCTTATCTGTCTTGAAGTAGAAGTCTTCTATTCAAGGTCCATCTCAGAGACAAGGGGCTTGAACCAGTATCTGCCACACTTCAAGAAAATAACTCTAAGAACAGAAGACATTTGGATAGCAAGTTTTCCATTCTCCTGTATTAGCTGGGACATCATTGTTTTCTTATCAAGCTCCCCAGTTTAGAGGACCTATATCTCACTGGAAAATTCTGAAAAGGATGACGACTCAATTTCTACCAACAACAATATTTTGAGGAAAATGGCTCTGGACACTTGTTGCCTTCTGGAAAGGAGGAATCTAGTACCAACTGTGAACATGTGAGAAAAAAGAGTTGCAGGCTACTCCAAAGAGTAGTCTCCACACTTCCTCTACCTTTGTTACTATGCATGATAGAATTCAAGATTTACTCAACAAGATTTTCATTTTGGCAAATAAGTACTGAGGACCCTTACCCATGATAGATGAGACCTGAGCAATTGTGCTCCTTATGTATTTTATCTGATGTGTGTTTAATATGAAACTGTAAATGCACATGAAGTCTCGCAAACACAGGCACGTTCTTGCCCTACCTTTCTAACTAAATGAGGTTTTAAGGCATTTGCATCTGCAGTTGATTTTTTCAACCTGGCTTTACATTACAGGTCTGGTGGACAGGAATACAGTTATGCAGGTTATTTGACATCTTGTTAGATTCTTCAGGAAACTGGTTTGGATACTAAATGAATTTTTAAAACAAAGAAGAAGACCTCAGTCAACAAAACACACAGACAGAATATTTTAAAAGTAATTGGAAGAATTAATATTAAGAACCTAATAAACCTTTCTGCATGATTCTTAAATACTTAAAAATTATTATTGTTCAAAGCCTCTAAAGTTTTCCTAATTTAACAGTTAATATAGCATTTAATAACTGTCTGACAAAGACCTTAGACCATTCCAGAGTTTTTCATAAAACCTAAGAGAACTGAAGTTTTGTTAATGGAGCTGTACTGCAATTTCACTAACGTGTTCTGTAAAAGAAGACAAAAGAGAAAATGAGCTATGTAGTAACTTGTTTGTGTGCTTTTGTTGTTGGTGATTGGTAGCTAAGAGATATTATTCAGCTTTTTTTTTTTCCATGTGTCATTGTCCTGGGTTCAGCAGTAGCAGTCATTTTTCTCTTTCTTAGTAGCTGATGCAGTGCTGTGGTTTTTGACTTTCAGCCTGGAAACAGCACTGATAACACCGATGTTTTCAGTTGTGGCTTAGTAACGTTTAGTCTGACCGAGGACTTTCTGAGCCTCATGCTCTGCCAGGGAGGAGGGGAAGCCAGGAGGAAGCAGAGACAGGACACCTGACTCAAACTAGCCAAAGAGGTATTCCATACCACAGCCCGTCAAGACCAGGATGTGAACTGGGAGTTACCCAGAAGGGCTAGTTCACAGCCGGGGGTCAGGCTGGGGGTGTTGATCGATGCGGTGGTGAACTGCTGTATTCTCTTCCCTTGTTATTCTCTTTATCATTATTATTATTGGTGGTAGCAGTAGTAATTTGCGTTATGCCTTAGTTACTAAACTGTTCTTATCTCAACCTGTGGGACTTTCATTCTTTTCGATTCTCTTCCCCATACCTCCAGGAGCGGGGGGAGGGAAAGAAGCAGGGGAGTGAGAGAGAGACTGCATGGCTCTGATTTATGGCTGACTGGGTTTAAGCCACGACAATCACAGTACTGACAACTGTTCTCTACCTTTGATGAGAAGATTTCACTAACAGAGCCAAACTGCAAGATTTGTCAGGATTCACATTTTAAAAGTGCTATGTCTTGATAGTCTTAAGCTTACTATCAAGATCAAGTTCATATAATGCCTTTGGAAAGATGTGATTTGATTAATCAACACTCAGTGTGAGGGTTGAATTAATGATTAACACTATATAACTTTTTTTAATATGTTAACTTTTCAGCTATAAATGATATTAATGAAAATTAACAATTCTATTGACTATGAATAAAAATTACCATACAGGAAAACAATCACTCTGATAGTTTTTGAGAGGTTTAACTATATTTTTATGTAAAACTGTTCCATACTGAAACATAACTGCATAAAATTATAAAACAGTGGCTTATGGCAGTTTTCAAAATTATTTGCCTTTATCTGACGTCAAAGCCATAATGTGCGTCCTGGGTTCAGCAGTAGTAGTAATTTTTCTCTTTCTTAGTAGCTGGTGCAGTGCTGTGTTTTTGACTTTCAGCCTGGAAACAGCACTGATAACACCGATGTTTTCAGTTGTGGCTTAGTAACGTTTAGTCTGACCGAGGACTTTCTGAGCCTCATGCTCTGCCAGGGAGGAGGGGAAGCCAGGAGGAAGCAGAGACAGGACACCTGACTCAAACTAGCCAAAGAGGTATTCCATACCACAGCACGTCAAGACCAGGATGTCGAACTAGGAGCAGTGACCCGGAAGGGTGAGATCACTGCTGGGTCGGGCTGGGTATTGGTCGGTGCGTGAGCGGTTGTATTCTCTCCCCTTGTTATTTACTTTATCATTATTATTATTGATGGTAGCAGTAGTGATTTGTGTTATACCTTAGTTACTAAACTGTTCTTATCTCAATCCATGGGAGTTACATTCTTTCCGATTCTCTTTCCCATCCCTTTGGGAGCGGGGGGAAGGAAAGAAAGAAGGGAGTGAGAGAGAGACTGCATGGCTGATTTATGACTGACTGGGTTTAAACCATGACAATGTGATATACAGAATGTATAAGAAATAAGATGATGTGTTTTATGTCATTTTTTATACCTTTAGTTTTAGGTAATATGGGTTATACTCAAAATAGTAAAAAATATTTTAAAAACAATAAAACTTTTCTCTATGTTGTGTGTGTAAAAAGATTACACTGCTTGACTTCTGAAAAACACAAGGCTTATGGAAGAATTAAGAAAAACAAACAACAAGCAAACAAAAAAAACAAAAGATATTTTAATTTCAGACTATTGATGTCAGCAAATTGAGATCCTTGTCAGATTTCAATTTCCAGTTGTTAAAATTTTTGATTTTATCAATCCGAACATTCCTTTCTACTTGTTTGATATTTGTCACAATAAGTAAACACTGCAGATTTTGTCTTATCCTCATGGTGTGTCAAGCAAGGTCATTACCTCATAGTCGTGTCATAATGATGAATTAATTAAAACTGCAGATGTGCTTATATTATGCTAATAAACTTTACAGCCAAAGATAAAAATAAGAGAATTCAAAAATAGTCATGGAAACCTTTAAAGTGGCAATTGCTTAATTACAGGGCATCTTTAAAGAAATGAACGATAACACAAGTGAACATAATTATTTTTCCAGTTATGCAACTACACAACTGCAGCTAAAAAAGAGCATTCAAAGTGTAGAATTTCAGGTGACATAGATCAATACAGTTTCATGGAGTTCAGTTCAGTGACAATTGTTTGCGATAATTTTGAATTAATATTTTTTTCTATTGCTGTAACTGTGTTTCACACCTGAGATGTCACTGAGCTTCCCCTTGAATTTCACATTAAAAATAATATAAAGGTATCGTGCACTAAGGTCTTAATATGTCATTACACACAGAAGCTCTGACTTTTAGAAAAGTCCCACTAGCGTTGAAAATGGATGAGACATTAATTAAACTAAGTGTAATGTTCAGATATGATGATAATCCTGTCTTAAAGGATTGTTGATAATATTTCACACTGTTCATTTCTGTTGCAGAAGGAATTGCAGAGGGAAATTGGTTTTGTAGCAATAGATACAACTTTCCTGATCTGAGCAGTCAGGTTATTTACTTTCCAAACAAGACCCACTGGAATTAGAAAATAGGCTGACAAGATCTTAATGTCCTGAGGGACTCAGCTGACAAGCAATGCTTTAGAAACACTCTGCATATACAGACTTCACTGAGATGCCAGAAGCAACCCAAGAAAAAGGACAGGCATCTGGTCCTCTTTCATTTAAAACCACAAGGGGCAGAGGTGTTTTTTTTCATGTAACATCATGTAACATCCTACATCTACATTCAGGTAGAATGCATAGATGAAAATTAAAACATATGTGAGAAACGCTGCAAGAAAACAGAAAGGCATGACAGAATTTGACCTAAAGTCATTGGTATTGTTAAATATTATAATAACATTATAATAACATTATAATAATATAATAATTAGGGAAAATTTTGATACATAACAGTATTTGCTTATTGACCAAAAGCGGGTCTTACACTGCTGACTATGGGATCCTACCCTACTTGAGTTTTTCCTGCGGGTCACTTCAGCAGCATCTCCATTATTTTCCTCTTGAGGTAAACACAAATCCAAGTGGTAGTACACACGCCAGCACCAACACTACAACCCCAATACACCCAAACAGGAAATACAGTACTATGTAGTGTGGGAGGATCCCCACCAACTAATAAGTACTAGGACTGTGACTGCTGTTAAACCAAATCAGAATTTTATTTTTTTTTTTTTTTCAGGTGTACAGCTCCATATATCCCAACAGTGCTGTATTATACTACAGTCATCTTCTACCACATCTTATGCAAATCTCATACATTTGGAAACATAGACTTAAAACTTGCTAAGTGCCAAATTATGGAAAACTGATAAAGCAAATTTATTTCCCTAAAAAATAAACCCTTTGGGAATTCTAATAACTAAGAAGAAATTTAGTACCTTGATAAAATGACTAACTTTTTCTTCTGACATTGTTTTGACATAAAGACTAAATTTTCAGTTTGACTGTAAAACTTCAGGTTTCAAACCACTTCTGGATACAAAGGAATATTATAGCTGCTCTACAGGAACTACACTTGTGCTATTCTCTATATATGAAAAGAGAAAAGTATGTCATTATTTTCTTTATTTTTTATTATAATAATAAAAATAGAGTTAAAAAGAGTAAAAGTAATATTTTCTGTCATAATTAAATATATGATAATATCAAAATCAGCTATTTTAGATGTCCTCAGAAAAAGCATGATTGTGCTTTGAATATATTAAATCCCCATTTATTCTTCTTTATCTGAAACAAATAAAATCTGAACTGAAATCACTTGAAATTAAATGACTGATTCTGGGTCCAAACCTTTAGAATCCTACACTACATTTTGGCTGAACTAATCTGCATGTACATTTAATGGTAAACATACCTTAATATTTCATACCTACTTTTAGGTCCATGTGGAACATTCTTCAGTGTGTTAGTCTGTGTTTCTCTTAAGAACCTGAACACTATGACTAGCCATAAAAGTACACAGGGATTAAGTCTCCTGACCTTGGGAACTGAATCTTCAAATAAAACCCCAAGATGATAAGAAAAGTTTCCCAGCTTGAAAGAACAAAAAGATCATTTAAAAATCTTCATATGTGTCTTTTTGTCCCACAATGCATCTGATTTCTCTAAGAATATAGGGGAAAGAATGGCAAAATGCATAGACACTAATGATGGAAAATGCATTCAGGAGGAAGTTCTGGAGTTTTGGCTTCAAATTGGAGCTCAATGTGAGTAAAATCTTCAGGACAAAACCCCGAAGGAATCTTTCCTATCTATTTAATTACATTCTTTATTAAGACCTATAATGGATTTGCCATAACCTCAAAAGAGACATTGCATAATTTAGAAATAAGCATATCTGTTTAAATAAAGTTGAGCCCAGGAAATTTTTATTCCCTTGTACACCTGTCAGTGTTGTGGGATTATTGCTTAATTAGTAGTTTAGCCTTGGCAGTGAAAATGCATATGAAATTATATTGAAATTCAAAAGCTGCCATTTATCCTGGCTATATGCCAGTCATTGCAGTTATCATTGCAAGCCTATTTTCAGCCCAGTTTATGTAGCAGCTCTGTTTGAACAAACAATGCTGAAAATAATAATAATAGTAGAAGCTTAAAATAGCTGAAAGAATATTGGTAACTAATGGTTTAGGGCCCTCAACTGAAGAGAACTAAGCAATATGCAGCACTGGTGATTGGCTTCTGAAGTTGGAGTAAGCTCATATCCTGGTACCCCTGAATGCTAGCTTTTGGGAATCACCCGCTGAAAAATCACACTGCTTGCAAGGATGCTTGCCTTTCACTCTGTCTTTGAAATTATACTCCTGTGAAAAGAAAATATTCAGTATTACTGGGGTCAGGAGAAGGTAGAACAGAATCTATAGACTAGGATAAAGGTTAACTGGTTTTCAGTGCTCAAGATGGCTTTTGGTTCCAATTTGAAATTTAAACATACTGTTAGCATGTCAGAATCTGAGAGCAGGAAAAGGAACTTCTATGCAAGGCAATCAGACACTGAAAATATAAGGCATTGAGTGAGCTAATACACAAGAGCTGAGATTTCTCACTCTGCCCAAGATAACAGTGATGATGATACTGTACTACACACCAGTATGAATTTACCAGAAAATGTATGTTGAGCAAATTAATTAGTTTGGTAGCTTGATTAAAACTTGTCTTAAGACATAGCAGAAGACTCCACAAAAGTGTTCTTCCAATAAAAGGGAAGCACTTTGTAAAAACACAAACCCTGCAATGACAGAAGTCCTCTAACAACCTAGAGGTTAGTCCTCTAACAATCTAAGGTTTTAAATTTCTTCAGGTGGCGTGTCATTCATCTCAAACAACTCAGAGAGCTGCAAGCACTGAAGCTATGTCAGGATCTAGGCTGAGATTTGTCAGTTAATATCCATATGCCACAAATAGTATTTCTGACAATGTTTTCATTTTTTTTCAGTTCAGGAGAAAGGAAAGGGATCCCTATCAACTTCTTCCTGATATTTTCTGTGGAATGTTTTTTCCAGCCTTTCTTTACATGAACATCTTTAGGTTCTTACTTCAAAAGAAAATATTTGGACATAACAAAATTGATAGCATGTTCAAGTATGTTATCTGTAGCTTATGCTGGTTTTCAGATTCATAAATATTAGATGCTGTTTACACAGAACAGTAAATGTAATGGAAAATATTTGAATCAAGGTAAATTTGTTGTTAAAGATGGTCTAACTTAAACCTAAAAGCACTTGCATGTGACTTTAAAGTTCCACATTACAACCCCTTATTTTGAGATGAAACATATTTGTAACAGACTGAATACTCAGCAAGACATTTAATTTAATAACTTAAGTCCACTTGTTATATATTACCTCCAAAAGCTTTGTATAAGTGTTCCCCTGATAAAAGAGCAATGTTTAATGCAATGAGAATATATTTCCAGCTTGATTAACACATCTCGTAATCCTTCTTAAAAGAAATTAGGTTAGAGCACCTGAAGCTCTGCCTCTGGATATTCCCCAGAAACTTTCAATTGCTCTACCACTGGGGCAATGTTGTTAACAAGCTTTTATGTTTGAAGTGCAAATCAGGCAGAATTTGAGTTGATGTCCAAAGTGGTGTCAATGTTCTGCCTTCTGCAAATGCTGAAGTTTTACTCAGAAACAAGCCATACACTTACAGCATGATTTTGCACAAAGTTATACATGCTGTCATGTTAGGTGAACTTTGAAAGTGGTCTGCCACCTTCCTTTTGAGGTATATTTGGGTATTAAAAAAGCCCTGCTGCCATCCAAATTTAAGCTTCTTGCACCTGAAGTTCTTTATATGTTTAATTGTAGTATCATAAAAACAAAGCAGGAGAGTGTTACAGGAGGTCAGCAATTTTTATGTCAGGATCAACTCTAATAAAAAAATTCTTGACAAGTATTTACTGAAGATGTATTTAAAAATCTCCAGTTATGTAAATTCAGCAGCTATGTAGGCAATGCGTCATCCAGAAACAGTCCTAGATTTGCTCCAGTGTACTAGTCTTCAACGCATCTTTGCAATCTCAGGGCATTTCTGAGATCTCTTCTGGAATGCAGTTCCTTCAGGAGGCGAGAAAACTAGGGCTCTCCCTAGCAATGCCTGTATTACTGCGGTTCACAACATAGTTTCCTACAGAAACCTTTCCAACAACCATCGTACACTGGATCACACTAAGTCTTTCAGCTCATGCTGGCCCTCCAACAGCACAAATACTCTCAGGATATGACTTTTCTTTTTTCTTTCTTTTTTTTTTTTTCCCCTGGAATGCTGGCACTTTGGTATAATGCCTTAGAAACATAAACATTGTCGTATGTGAGAAGACCAAAAAACTAAGATTATCTTGGCCACATTAGGAAGAATGTATCTTAAAACACCCTCACTTTAAGTATTGCAAAATGTTTCACTCAAAGAAGCCTCCAAAGGGCTAAGAGCAAAGCATCTGTTCTAATGTGTTTTCAGCTCATTCAAACTGAACCTAGGGAGAAAGGATTAAGTAAAACCTATTTGATTCTTCTTGTCCATATATTTGGTTCTTCCTATCCATATAAAAGAACATTGTAAGACAGCTTCCCACTGAGAGATTTCGGTGCCTCCTCAAGGACTTCACCTCTCTATCTCTCTAAACATTAAGGACTTAACTGAAATCTTCGACAGCCATGCAATGAGCAGAAAAGAAACAAGAATGATGTGTGATGTGCACACAGTTAGCAACTACGTATCACACAGCAACTCACTCTTCTCCCCAGCCCTGGTGGGATGTGGACGAGAACTGGGAAAATGTAAAACCTGCAGGTTGAGATAAGAACAGTTTAATAATTGAAATAAACTGTAATAAGAATGATAACAATAATAATAGGGAAAAGAAAGACAAAATAAAACCCAAGAAAGACAAGTGATACACAACACAGATGTTCACCACCTGCTGATCCAAGCAGTGATCAATCCCTTCTGAGTAACTCCCCCCAGCTTACACACTGGGCATAATGTTCTGTGGTGCGGAATACCCCTTTAGCTAGTTTGGGTCAGCTGTCCTATCTCTGCTCTAGCCAAGCTTCTTGTGCCTTTCCTTGCTGGCAGAACATGAGAGACTGAAAAGTTCCTATCAGCAACAACTTAACAACAGCTAAAACATTGGTGTGTTATCAACATTGTTCTCAGACTAAAGCTGAAACACAGCACTGTACTAGCTACCTATCCCAGCTGAAACCACAACAGGTACCAAGACAGGTTGCACTTCAGCAGTGTGTCATGTGGACAAATCTATAGTACTATCAAATGCTAGATAAGAGAAATAAATACGTGGGCCTCTATGGGTCTACCAGAAGGGAAACAGGGACCACACACTGAAAGACATTATTAGAACAATACATACATAGCTGATCTAATTCAATACTTATTCTAGCAAATACCTTTTTTTTCTTAACTAAATACAGTATTTATTGCCACTTCATTATTATCTTCTTTGATTGAAAACTTAAAATATATATGGAAATTGTTAGCATCTTTTTTTTTTACTTTGGTTGCTTTTTCCATAAATTCTATTACTCCAGCTCAATCCCACTGATAGCCTGTTAAGAGCTGTGGTACAAATGTTTCCCTTAAGGAGAGACAACACTTCAATATAGACTGTGAAGAAAATTATGTCCCCTGGGGTCTTTGTCTCTGCTTAATTTTCAATTTACTCTCAAGCTCTCTTCTCAAAGAAACTTCTAGTTCCCTCTAAGACAAATCTAGATGCAATTCTGCTGAATAACTCACACCAGAGGCTATTTCC